>MU107018.1:0-42083 GCA_012274485.2 Sinapis alba | reverse complement strand
TCATCCTACGTCAGTGAACAATGCAACTATGCATTAAAACAAGATTGTCATAATTTTTGATTTTTTCTTAAAATATGTGGGTTAACCCCTACGAAAATATTGAGTTTTAGGTAAATGCTCTATTTACCAAAGGTTACAGTCTTTAATGCATTATAAAATTTCAAACCACATTCTTTATATGTATTATTATATGCTTAACTTTTTTTAGGGTAAATTGAAATCAGTTTTAAATTTTTTCACAATTAATTAAAAAAAAACTTTATATATTGGCTATATTAGTGGAATAACCACAAAGAAATTTCTATTATCTCGAGAAACGGAGACAACAAAGGATCCAAACCTCTTTGACCATCATCCTACATCAGTGAACGATGCAACTATGCATTAAAATAAGATTGTCATAATTTTTGATTTTTTCTTAAAATATATGGGCTAACCCCTACGAAAATATTGAGTTTTCGGTAAATGCTCTGTTTACCAAAGTTTATAGTCTTTAATGCATTATAAAATTTCAAACCACATTCTTTATATGTATTAATATATGCGTAACTATTTTTAGGGTAAATTGACATCAGTTTACAATTTTTACACAATTAATTTAATAAAACTTTATATACTGGCTAAATTAGTAGAATAACTACAAAGAAATTTCTATTATCTAGAGAAACGGAGACAACAGAGGATCCAAACCTTTTTGACCATCATCCTACGTCAGTGAATGATGCAACTATGCATTAAAAAAAGATTGTTATAATTTTCGAATTTTTCTTAAAATAAGTGGGCTAACTCCTATGAAAATATTGAGTTTTCGGTAAATGCTCTGTTTACCAAAGGTTATAGTTTTAATGCATTCTAAAATTTCAAACCACATTATTTATATGTATTATTATATTCTTAACTCTTTCTAGGGTAAATTGAAATCTGTTTTAAATTTTTTCACAATTAATTAAAAAAAAAGCTTTATACATTGGCTATATTAGTGGAATAACCACAAAGAAATTTCTATTATCTCGAGAAACGGAGACAACAAAGGATCCAAACCTCTTTGACCATCATCCTACATCAGTGAACGATGCAACTATGGATTAAAACAAGACTGTTATAATTTTCGATTTTTTCTTAAAATATGTGGGTTAACCCCTACGAAAATATTGAGTTTTAGGTAAGTGCTCTATTTACCAAAGTTATAGTCTTTAATGCTTTAAAAAATTTCAAACCACATTCTTTATATGTATTAATATATGCTTAACTCTTTTTAGGGTAAATTGACATCCGTTTTAAATTTTTACACAATTAATTTAATAAAACATTATGTACTGGCTAAATTAATGGAATAACCATGCACAAAGACATTTATATTATCTCGAGAAACGGAGATAAAAAAAGATCCAAACCTCTTTGACCATCATCCTACGTCAGTGAACAATGCAACTATGCATTAAAACAAGATTGTCATAATTTTTTATTTTTTCTTAAAATATGTGGGTTAAACCCTACGAAAATATTGAGTTTTAGGTAAATGCTCTATTTACCAAAGGTTACAGTCTTTAATGCATTATAAAATTTCAAACCACATTTTTTATATGTATTATTATATGCTTAACTCTTCTTAGGGTAAATTGAAATCAATTTTAAATTTTTTCACAATTAATTAAAAAAACTTTATATATTGGCTAGATTAGTGGAATAACCACAAAGAAATTTCTATTATCTCGAAAAAACATAGACAACAAAGGATCCAAACCTCTTTGACCATCATCCTACATCAGTGAACGATGCAACTATGCATTAAAACAAGATTGTCATAATTTTTGATTTTTTCTTAAAATATGTGGGCTAACCCCTACGAAAATATTGAGTTTTCGTTAAATTCTCTGTTTACCAAAGGTTATTGTCTTTAATGCATTATAAAATTTCAAACCACATCCTTTATATGTATTAATATATGCTTAACTATTTTTAGGGTAAATTGACATCAGTTTTCAATTTTTACACAATTAATTTAATAAAACTTTATATACTAGCTAAATTAGTGGAATAACCACAAAGAAATTTCTATTATTTCGAGAAACGGAGACAATAAAGGATCCAAACCTCTTTACCATCATTCTACGTCATTGAACGATGCAACTATGCATTAAAACAAGATTATCATATTTTCATTTTTTTTCTTAAAATATGTGGGTTAACCCCTACGGAAATATTGAGTTTTCGGTAAATGCTCTATTTACCAAAGGTTATAGTCTTTAATGCTTTATAAAATTTCAAACCACATTCTTTATATGTATTAATATATGCTTAACTCTTTTTAGGGTAAATTGACATCCGTTTTAAATTTTTACACAATTAATTTAATAAAACATTATGTACTGGCTAAATTAATGGAATAACCATGCACAAATACATTTATATTATCTCGAGAAACGGAGATAACAAAAGTTCCAAACCTCTATGACCATCATCCTACGTCAGTGAACAATGCAACTATGCATTAAAACAAGATTGTCATAATTTTTAATTTTTTCTTAAAATATGTGGGTTAACCCCTACGAAAATATTGAGTTTTAGGTAAATGCTCTATTTACCAAAGGTTATAGTCTTTAATGCATTATAAAATTTCAAACCACATTCTTTATATGTATTATTATATGCTTAACTCTTTTTTAGGGTAAATTGAAATCAGTTTTAATTTTTTCACAATTGATTAAAAAAAAACTTTATATATTGGCTATATTAGTGGAATAACCACAAAGAAACTTCTATTATCTCGAGAAACGGAGACAATAAAGGATCCAAACCTCTTTGACTATCATCCTACATCAGTGAATGATGCAATTATGCGTTAAAACAAGATTGTCATAATTTTCGATTTTTTCTTAAAATATATGGACTAACCCCTACGAAAATATTGAGTTTTCGGTAAATGCTCTGTTTACCAAAGGTTATAGTCTTTAATGCATTATAAAATTTCAAACCACATTCTTTATATGTATTAATATATGCTTAACTATTTTAGGGTAAATTGACATCAGTTTTCAATTTTTACACAGTTAATTTAATAAAACTTTATATACTGGCTAAATTAGTGGAATAACTACAAAGAAATCTCTATTATCTAGAGAAACGGAGACAACACAGGATCCAAACCTTTTTGACCATCATCCTACGTCAGTGAATGATGCAACTATGCATTAAAAAAAATTGTCATAATTTTTGATTTTTTCTTAAAATATGTGGGCTAACCCCTATGAAAATATTGAGTTTTCGGTAAATGCTCTGTTTACCAAAGGTTATAGTTTTAATGCATTACAAATTTCAAACCACATTATTTGTATGTATTATTATATTCTTAACTCTTTCTAGGGTAAATTGAAATCAGTTTTAAATTTTTTCACAATTAATTAAAAAAAAACTTTATACATTGGCTATATTAGTGGAATAACCACAAAGAAATTCTATTATCTCGAGAAACGGAGACAACAAATGATCCAAACCTCTTTGACCATCATCCTACATCAGTAAACGATGCAACTATGCATTAAAACAAGATTTTCATAATTTTAGATTTTTCTAAAAATATGTGGGTTAACCCCTACGAAAATATTGAGTTTTTGGTAAATGTTCTATTTACCAAAGGTTATAGTATTTAATGCTTTATAAAATTTCAAACCACATTATTTATATGTATTAATATATGCTTAACTCTTTTCAGGGTAAATTGACATCAGTTTTAAATTTTTACACAATTAATTTGATAAAACTTTATATACCGGCTAAATTAGTGGAATAACCACAAAGAAATTTTTTATATCTCGAGAAACGGAGACAACAAAGGATCCAAACCTCTTTGACCATCATCCTACATCAGTGAACGATGCAAATATGCATTAAAAAAAGATTTTCATATTTTTCAAAATTTTCTTAAAATATGTGGGTTAACAACCGCTAGGAAAATATTGAGTTTCGGTAAATGCTCTCTTTACCAAAGGTTATAGTCTTTAATGCATTATAAAATTTCAAACCACATTCTTTATATGTATTAATATATGCTTAACTCTTTTTAGGGTAAATTGACATCAGTTTTTAATTTTTACACAATTAATTTAATAAAACTTTATATACTAGCTAATTTAGTGGAATAACCACAAAGAAATTTCTATTATCTCGAGAAACGGAGACAACAAAGGATCCAAACCTCTTTACCATCATCCTACGTCAGTGAACGATGCAACTATGCATTAAAACAAAATTGTCATATTTTTCAAAATTTTCTTAAAATATGTGGGTTAACCCCTACGAAAATATTGAGTTTTCGGTAAATGCTCTATTTACCAAAGGTTATAGTCTTTAATGATTTATAAAATTTTAAACCACATTCTTTATATGTATTAATATATGCTTAACTACTTTTAGGGTAAATTGACATCAGTTTTAAATTTTTATACAATTAATTTAATAAAACATTATATACTGGCTAAATTAATGGAATAACCATGCACAAAGACATTTCTATTATCTCGAGAAACGGAGATAACAAAAGATCCAAACCTCTTTGACCATCATCCTGCGTCTGCGTCAGTGAACAATGCAACTATGCATTAAAATAAGATTGTCATAATTTTCGAATTTTTCCTAAAATATGTGGATAAATGCTCTATTTACCAAAGGTTATAGTCTTTAATGCATTATAAAATTTCAAACCACATTCTTTATATGTATTATTATATGCTTAACTCTTTTTAGGGTAAATTGAAATCAGTTTTAATTTTTTTCACAATTAATTAAAAAAAACTTTATATATTGGCTATATTAGTGGAATAACCACAAAGAAACTTCTATTATCTCGAGAAACGGAGACAACAAAGGATCCAAACCTCTTTGACCATCATCCTACGTCAGTGAACGATGTAACTATGCATTAAAACAAAATTGTCATAATTTTTGATTTTTTCTTAAAATATATGGGCTAACCCCTACGAAAATATTGAGTTTTCGGTAAATGCTCTGTTTACCAAAGTTTATAGTCTTTAATGCATTATAAAATTTCAAACCACATTCTTTATATGTATTAATATATGCTTAACTATTTTAGGGTAAATTGACATCAGTTTTCAATTTTTACACAGTTAATTTAATAAAACTTTATATACTGGCTAAATTAGTGGAATAACTACAAAGAAATCTCTATTATCTAGAGAAACGGGGACAACAGAGGATCCAAACCTTTTTCACTATCATCCTACGTCAGTGAATGATGCAACTATGCATTAAAAAAAAGATTGTCATAATTTTCGAATTTTTCTTAAAATATGTGGGCTAATCCCTATGAAAATATTGAGTTTTCGGTAAATGCTCTTTTTACCAAAGGTTATAGTTTTAATACATTATAAAATTTCAAACCACATTATTTGTATGTATTATTATATTCTTAACTCTTTCTAGGGTAAATTGAAATCAGTTTTAAATTTTTTCACAATTAATTAAAAAAAACTTCATACATTGGCTATATTAGTGGAATAACCACAAAGAAATTCTATTATCTCGAGAAACGGAGACAACAAAGGATCCAAACCTCTTTGACCATCATCCTACATCAGTGAACGATGCAACTATGCATTAAAACAAGATTGTCATAATTTTAGATTTTTCTTAAAATATGTGGGTTAACCCCTACGAAAATATTGAGTTTTTGGTAAATGTTCTATTTACCAAAGGTTATAGTCTTTAATGCTTTATAAAATTTCAAACCACATTATTTATATGTCTTAATATATGCTTAACTCTTTTCAGGGTAAATTGACATCAGTTTTAAATTTTTAGACAAATTAATTTGATAAAACTTTATATACCGGCTAAATTAGTGGAATAACCACAAAGAAATTTCTTATATCTCGAGAAACGGAGACAACAAAAGATCCAAAACTCTTTGACCATCATCCTACATCAGTGAACGATGCAAATATGCATTAAAAATATTTTTATATTTTTCAAAATTTTCTTAAAATATGTGGGGTAACAACCCCTAGGAAATATTGAGTTTCAGTAAATGCTCTATTTACCTAAGGTTATAATCTTTAATGCATTAGAAAATTTCAAAACACATTCTTTATATGTATTAATATATGCTTAACTCTTTTTAGAGTAAATTGACATCAGTTTTAAATTTTTACACAACTAATTTAATAAAACATTATATACTGGCTAAATTAGTGGAATAACCACAAAGACATTTCTATTATCTCGAGAAACGGAGACAACAAAGGATCCAAACCTCTTTGACCATCATCCTACGTCAGTGAACGATGCAACTATGCATTAAAACATGATTGTCATATTTTTTTATTTTTTTCTTAAAATATGTGGGTTAACCCCTATGAAAATATTGAGTTTTCGGTAAATGCTCTATTTACCAAAGGTTATAGTCTTTAATGCTTTATAAAATTTCAAACCACATTCTTTATATGTATTATTATATGCTTAAATCTTTTTAGGGTAAATGGAAATCAGTTTTAAATTTTTACACAATTAATTAAAAAAAAAACTTTATATACTTGCTATATTATTGGAATAACCACAAAGAAATTTCTATTATCTCGAGAAACGGAGACAACAAAGGATCCAAACCTCTTTGACTATCATCTTACATCAGTGAACGATGCATCTATGCATTAAAACAAGATTGTCATAATTTTCGATATTTTCTTAAAATATGTGGGTTAACCCCTACGAAAATATTGAGTTTTCGGTAAATGCTCTATTTACCAAAGGTTATAGTCTTTAATGCTTTATAAAATTTTAAACCACATTCTTAATATGTATTAATATATGCTTAACTTTTTTTAGGGTAAATTGACATCAGTTTTAAATTTTTGCACAATTAATTTAATAAAACATTACATACTGGCTAAATTAGTGAAATAACCACAAAGACATTTCTATTATCTCGAGAAACGGAGACAACAAAGGATCCAAACCTCTTTGACCATCATCCTACGTCAGTAAACGATGCAACTATGCATTAAAACATGATTGTCATATTTTTATTTTTTTCTTAAAATATGTGGGTTAACCCTACGAAAATATTAAGTTTTTGGTAAATGCTCTATTTACCAAAGGTTATAGTCTTTAATGCATTATAAGATTTCAAACCACATCTTTATATGTATTAATATATGCTTAACTCTTTTTAGAGTAAATTGACATCAGTTTTAAATTTTTACACAACTAATTTAATAAAACATTATATACTGGCTAAATTAGTGGAATAACCACAAAGACATTTCTATTATCTCGAGAAACGGAGACAACAAAGGATCCAAACCTCTTTGACCACCATCCTACGTCAGTGAACGATGCAACTATGCATTAAAACATGATTGTCATATTTTTTTATTTTTTTTCTTAAAATATGTGGTTAACCCCTATGAAAATATTGAGTTTTCGGTAAATGCTCTATTTACCAAAGGTTATAGTCTTTAATGCTTTATAAAATTTCAAACCACATTCTTTATATGTATTATTATATGCTTAAATCTTTTTAGGGTAAATGGAAATCAGTTTTAAATTTTTACACAATTAATTAAAAAAAACTTTATATACTTGCTATATTATTGGAATAACCACAAAGAAATTTCTATTATCTCGAGAAACGGAGACAACAAAGGATCCAAACCTCTTTGACCATCATCCTACATTAGTGAACGATGCAACTATGCATTAAAACAAGATTTTCATAATTTTCGATTTTTTCTTAAAATATGTGGGCTAACCCCTACGAAAATATTTAGTTTTCGGTAAATGCTCTGTTTACCAAAGGTTATAGTCTTTAATGCATTATAAAATTTCAAACTACATTCTTTATATGTATTAATATATGCTTAACTCTTTTTAGGGTAAATTGAAATCAATTTTAAATTTTTTCACAATTAATTAAAAAAAAATTATATATTGGCCATATTAGTGGAATAACGACAAATAAATTTCTATTATCTCGAGAAACAGAGACAACAAAGGATAAAAAAACCTCTTTGACCATCATCCTACATCAGTGAACGATCCAACTATGCACTAAAACAAGATTGTCATAATTTTGGATTTTTTCTTAAAATATGTGGGTTAACCCCTACGAAAATATTGAGTTTTCGGTAAATGCTCTATTTACCAAAGGTTATAGTCTTTAATGCTTTATAAAATTTCAAACCACATTCTTTATATGTATTAATATATGCTTAACTCTTTTTAGGGTAAATTGACATCAATTTTAAATTTTTACACAATTAATTTGATAAAACTTTATATATTGTCTAAATTAGGGGAATAACTATAAAGAAATTTCTTATATCTCGAGAAACGGAGACAACAAAGGATCCAAACCTCTTTGACCATCATCCTATGTCAGTGAACGATGCAACTATGCATTAAAAGAAGATTTTCATATTTTTCAAAATTTTCTTAAAATATGTGGGTTAACCTCTACGAAAATATTGAGTTTTCGTTAAATGCTCTATTTACCAAAGGTTATAGTCTTTAATGCTTTATAAAATTTCAAACCACATTCTTTATATGTATTAATATATGCTTAACTCTTTTAAGGGTAAATTGACATCAGTTTTAAATTTTTACCCAATTAATTTAATAAAACATTATATACTGGCTAAATTAGTGGAATAACCACAAAGACATTTCTATTATTTCGAGAAACGGAGACAACAAAGGATCCAAACCTCTTTGACCATCATCCTACGTCAGTGAACGATGCAACTATGCATTAAAACATGATTGTCATATTTTTCAATTTTTTCTTAAAATATGTGGGTTAACTCCTACGAAAATATTGAGTTTTCGGTAAATACTCTATTTACCAAAGGTTATAGTCTTTAATGCATTATAAAATTTCAAACAACATTCTTTATATGTATTATTATATGCTTAACTCTTTTTAGGGTAAATTGAAATCAGTTTTAAATTTTTTCACAATTAATTAAAAAAAAAGTTTATATATTGGCTATATTAGTGGAATAACCACAAAGAAATTTCTATTATCTCGAGAAACGGAGACAACAAAGGATCCAAACCTCTTTGACCATCATCCTACGTCAGTGAACGATGCAACTATGCATTAAAACAAGATTGTCATAATTTTTGTTTTTTCTTAAATATGTGGGCTAACCCTAGGAAAATATTGAGTTTTCGGTAAATGCTCTATTTACCAAAGGTTATAGTCTTTAATGCATTATAAAATTTCAAACCACATTCTTTATATGTATTAATATATGCTTAACTATTTTTAGGGTAATATGACATCAGTTTTCAGTTTTTACACAATTAATTTAATAAACTTTATATACTAGCTAAATTAGTAAAATAACCACAAAGAAATTTCTATTATCTCGAGAAACAGAGACAACAAAGGATCCAAACCTCTTTACCATCATCCTACGTCAGTAAACGATGCAACTATACATTAAAACATGATTGTCATATTTTTCAATTTTTTCTTAAAATATGTGGGTTAACCCCCTACGAAAATATTGAGTTTTCGGTAAATGCTTTATTTACCAAAGGTTATAGTCTTTAATGCTTTATAAAATTTCAAACCACATTATTTATATGTATTAATATATGATTAGCTCTTTTTAGAGTAAATTGACATCAGTTTTAAATTTTTACACAACTAATTTAATAAAACATTATATACTGGCTAAATTAGTGGAATAACCACAAAGACATTTCTATTATCTCGAGAAACGGAGACAACAAAGGATCCAAACCTCTTTGACCATCATCCTACGTCAGTGAACGATGCAACTATGCATTAAAACATGATTGTCATATTTTTTTATTTTTTTCTTAAAATATGTGGGTTAACCCTTATGAAAATATTGAGTTTCGGTAAATGCTCTATTTACCAAAGGTTATAGTCTTTAATGCATTATAAAATTTTAAACCACATTCTTTATATGTATTATTATATGCTTAAATCTTTTTAGGGTAAATTGAAATCAGTTTTAAATTTTTACACAATTAATTAAAAAAAAACTTTATATACTTGCTATATTATTGGAATAACCACAAAGAAATTTCTATTATCTCGAGAAACAGAGACAACAAAGGATCCAAATCTCTTTGACCATCATCCTACATCAGTGAACGATGCAACTATGCATTAAAACAAGATTGTCATATTTTTCAATTTTTTCTTAAAATATGTGGGCTAACCCCTACGAAAATATTGAGTTTTCGGTAAATGCTTTGTTTACCAAAGGTTATAGTCTTTAATGCATTATAAAATTTCAAACCACATTCTTTATATGTATTAATATATGCTCAACTATTTTTAGGGTAAATTGACATCAGTTTTCAATTTTTACACAATTAATTTAATAAAACTTTATATATTGGCTAAATTAGTGTAATAACTACAAAGAAATTTCTATTATCTAGAGAAACGAAGACAACAGAGGATCCAAAACTTTTTAACCATCATCCTACGTCAGTGAACAATGCAACTATGCATTAAAACAAGATTCTCATAATTTTCAAATTTTTCTTAAAATATGTGGGTTAACCCCTACAAAAATATTGAGTTTTCGGTAAATGCTTTATTTACCAAAGGTTATAGTCTTTAATGCTTTATAAAATTTCAAACCACATTATTTATATGTATTAATATATGCTTAACTCTTTTTAGGGTAAATTGACATCAGTTATAAATTTTTACACAAATAATTTGATAAAACTTTATATACTGGCTAAATTAGTGGAATAACCACAAAGAAATTTTTATATCTCGAGAAACAGAGACAACAAAGGATCCAAACCTCTTTGACCATCATCTTACGTCAGTGAACGATGCAACTATGCATTAAAAAATATTTTCATATTTTTCAAAATTTTCTTAAAATATGTGGGTTAACCCCTACGAAAATATTGAGTTTTCGGTAAATGCTCTATTTACCAAAGGTTATAGTCTTTAATGCTTTATAAAATTTCAAACCACATTCTTTATATGTATTATTATATGCTTTAACTCTTTTTAGGGTAAATTGAAATCAGTTTTAAATTTTTTCACAATTAATTAAAAAAAACTTTATATATTGGCTATATTAGTGGAATAACCATAAAGAAATTTCTATTATCTCGAGAAACGGAGACAACAAAGGATCCAAACCTCTTTGACCATCATCCTACATCAGTGAACGATGCAACTATACATTAAAACAAGATTGTCATAATTTTTGAGTTTTTCTTAAAATATGTGGGCTAACCCCTAGGAAAATATTGAGTTTTCGGTAAATGCTCTGTTTACCAAAAGTTATAGTCTTTAATGCATTATAAAATTTCAAACCACATTCTTTTTATGTATTAATATATGCTTAACTTTTCTTAGGGTAAATTGACATCAGTTTTCAAGTTTTACACAATTAATTTAATAAAACTTTATATACCAGCTAAATTAGTGGAATAACCACAAAGTAATTTCTATTATCTCGAGAAACGGAGACAACAAAGGATCCAAACCTCTTTACCATCATTCTATGTCAGTGAACGATGCAACTATGCATTAAAACAAGATTGTCATATTTTTCAAAATTTTCTTAAAATATGTGGGTTAACCCCTACGAAAATATTTAGTTTTCGGTAAATGCTCTGTTTACCAAAGGTTATAGTCTTTAATGCTTTATAAAATTTCAAACCACATTCTTTATATGTGTTATTATATGCTTAACTCTTTTTAGGGTAAATTAACATCAGTTTTAAATTTTTACACAATTAATTTGATAAAACTTTATATACTGTCTAAATTAGGGGAATAACCACAAAGAAATTTCTTATATCTCGAGAAACGGAGACAACAAAGGATCCAAACCTCTTTGACCATCATCCTACGTCAGTGAACGATGCAACTATGCATTAAAAAAAGATTTTCATATTTTTCAAAATTTTCTTAAAATATGTGGGTTAACCTCTACGAAAATATTGAGTTTTCGTTAAATGCTCTATTTACCAAAGGTTATAGTCTTTAATGCTTTATAAAATTTCAAACCACATTCTTTATATGTATTAATATATGCTTAACTCTTTTTAGGGTAAATTGACATCAGTTTTAAATTCTTACACAATTAATTTAATAAAACATTATATACTGGCTAAATTAGTGGCATAAGCACAAAGACATTTCTATTATTTCGAGAAACAGAGACAACAAATGATCCAAACCTCTTTGACCATCATCCTACGTCAGCGAACGATGCAACTATGCATTAAAACAAGATTGTCATATTTTTCAAAATTTTCTTAAAATATGTGGGTTAACCCCTACGAAAATATTGAGTTTTCGGTAAATGCTCTATTTACCAAAGGTTATAGTCTTTAATGCTTTATAAAATTTCAAACCACATTCTTTATATGTATTAATATATGCTTAACTATTTTTAGGGTAAATTGACATCAGTTTTAAATTTTTAAACAATTAATTTAATAAAATATTATATACTGGCTAAATTAGTGGAATAACCATGCACAAAGACATTTCTATTATCTCGAGAAACGGAGACAACAAAAGATCCAAACCTCTTTGACCATCATCCTATGTCAGTGAACGATGCAACTATATATTAAAACAAGATTGTCATAATTTTCGAATTTTTCTTAAAGCAAGATTGTCAAACCTTAAAGCACATGTAGTGGAGATTTTTTATCGAGAGTCTCTCACCAAAAATAATAATATTTTAAAGGAAGAATTTCTCGAAACTTGAGAGACTCATACAAAAATCTTTTCGTATAGAGACTTGAATCTCTCAAACTTCGAAAAATTATTTCTTTAAAATATTATAATTGTTGTTGAGAGACTTCCAGATGCTTTTATAATCTAAAATACAAGAGCTTAAGGGTGATATAAGTTTCAATATTTTGTATTTGGTTCACGAAGTTCCCCATCTGTCTCCCATTATTAGCTGTTTACCCTTTTATTATTCCAACAACCTTGAAAGAGAATAATACATCTCCCTTGGAGCAAACTCCCAAACTATGCTTTTCACGTGCAACAACCTGTAGATCATATCCCCATCATCACCACTTTTATAAGGACCCGCCAGGTATCTCCAATTTTTACATAATATTATTTCATTACTACACTTTTAACACTCCCCCTTGTTTATCTATTCGTATCATATATTATTTGCCAAAAGCTTCATTTTCATACTTAGCAAGGCCAATGTCTCTCGAGGGAGCGATTTTCCAACACAGCTATAATGGGAAAGAAGCTTATTCCAACGTTTACACAGATGATAATGAACCACCGTTTTCTGATCTCCAAGCCGCTCTTTGTTTTCTCGACCATCAAAACGATAACTACGACTCTACTTTTCTCCAAGAAGGCTACTATGGTAATACCACTACATGCCTTCATCAACCACCTGATGAAAATGTAGTTAATGAAGAGAAACCTACGGAGAACTGCGATGTCAGTTTCCATGGAGATATGGGGAAGAATCAGGTAACGCGACGCAGAACAAGGGTGAAGAAAAACAAAGAAGAGATTAGTAATCAACGTATGACTCACATTGCAGTGGAGCGCAACAGGAGAAGACGGATGAATGAGTACCTCTCTGTTCTCCGCTCTCTCATGCCTGAGTCGTATGTTCAAAGGGTATCTGTTAATAACTTCTGTATCTGCATTATTAACTCTATATAGCATCTACACATTTTTTATATATACTACGTAGCAGAAATCCATGTTTTTTGTCAGATACGTCCAATTTTAAATTTATTTTTATAAAATTTAAGTAAACAGTTTTATAAAACATTTTTAAAATATAGTTGTATTACTAAATGATCATGGTTTATTTCTGTATTTTGCAAAATTGGTTTATAACCTTTTGCAAAAGCGTTGTGTCTCATTTATCGCGCCCTATCGTTGAAATATTCTTGAATTCGCTAGTGATTTTTAAATACATCATGCTATTATTCAAAAGCAGTCTATTCCCAAAAAAAAAAAAAACGCAACAGGAGCAGCACTACTTGTTTTTTAGAAATTGCCAACATGAATTTATTTTTTCAAATGATCACCCCCATATCTACTAAAATCACCCCTTAAAAATACAAAAATTATGCCAAGTTACAAAAAAAAGTTTCAATAATTTTTACGTCCTTAAAACAATTTTCAAATTCTAATATAAAACTGTCAGCGTCTCAACAAATAGAAAATGAAACATTTTTTTCTTTTTAAAACTATTTGCGCGATACATATGAAAAGTTAAATTAACCATTATGTTTCTCTTTGAATATCTCGACATGCAGCATGATCACTTTAGCAAAAAAAGAAGAAAAAGACATGCATGGTCACGTACAGTAACTACTATATTAGTATATGCGTCACATAAGTTATGTGTGTGTTTGTCTGTGTTGGGGTAATTGTAGTTTTGTCAAAAAAAAGAAAGAAAGTAATTGTAGTGAATTAACCCTGATTGTAAATCTTACATGCATATAGTTTTTTCATAGTTAGAGCACGATTAACCATACCTCTTAAATGGGTTTTTAAGAGGTAGTTCCCATAATTGTGTTAAAAGATGGATCTTCTTCCTTCTCTTCTGCAAGAGTCCAATTTAGTGGAGTTTTTGTACTGTTTGCGGGCCCTATTAATACGTGATGATCCCTGATTAGTTAATTTTTTTTCTTTAAAGACATTTCTTATCTTTTTTAGTTAAAAGATAAGAAACTGTCTCTTAAATCTCGCTAAAATATTCTTCTTAAGAAACTCTCATTAAACATGCTCTAAGGGTTAATCGTAATCTTATGAGTTAAGTAGTGTTTCTTATTTTTATGGTTTCAGTGTGACCAAGCATCAACAGTAGGAGGTGCAATAAACTTCATAAGAGAACTCGAACACCGTCTTCACCTTCAAAACCTCAGTTGCGAGCCAAATGAAATCTCTCCATCAAGAAGCTGTATGTCACCGGCGACACCTTTCTCCGACACCTTCAAGCTTCCCCAGTTCTCAATGGGTGGTTCCTCTTCTGTCAGCGATAACATGGTTCTCGAGGTTAACGCATTAGCTGATATCGAAGTAAGCCTCGTCGAGAGCCACGCAACTCTTAAGATAAGGTCAAGAAGAAGACCAAAGGTTCTTCTCAACCTGGTCTCTGGCTTACAGAGCTTAGGCTTTATCATTCTACACCTGAATGTTTCCACTGTTTCTGACTTTGTCCTCTACTGTTTCTCCACTTGTTTCCTTTATAATAATTACAGTGCATATAATGATATAATTAATAAACCAGAATCTAGCTCATCTACTTAACAATATTTTCAATTGCTTATATTTCTTTATTAAAATATTATTTAGAGTAAACGTTTACATTGTTACACCTTGCGATATAATGTATATCATTACATTATTGAATTATATAATATTTGCATCGGTTATGACACAATGTACTTATTTATCATAACATCAAGACCAAATCAAAGACGACTGATTCAAATGTATTATTAATATGATAACACATCAAAATGAAAGAAAAATCAGTAATGTCTACAAACACAAGTAGCCAAATTTATTTACTATTCATATCAATAAAGATGTAGGCCTATTTATAAAAAGTACCATTTTATATTTGTTACTACAGTTACCATAAACTTTTAGTAAACCTAAAATTTATTTTAAAAGTTTAAATTCGTTACCGAACAAAAAGTTTATGATCCATATTTTAAATGATTTTTGTTGTAATTTGAGAACATGAAACATAAAAGGGCTAGTTATAGTGTATAATAGTTAATTAATTTAAGTGTTTCGTTTCGCTAAAATAACATTGCAGATGGAAGATTGTTGTAAGCTTTCCTCCGTCGCTGATATAGCTACTGCAGTATATGAAATGCTCAAGATGCATCACGATTCATGATGATGCTCAACATTACCCCTAAAGTTGATCTATTTGCAGTGTAAATGCTAGTAACAACTAGCCGATTTGGGATCATTTGATACTAGTTTATTTTTGTTACCTTTATAAATGCTTCTGTCAACTGAACTCTTCAAACTTTCTAGTAAAGATATATATGGACTGTCCATTTTTTTTTCTTTAATCTGTTGACAAAAGATAGTAAAATGCCTAAATGGTAACAGCTGGAGATTAATAGTGGTTGGCTTTGGTTAATTCTTAGAAAACAAACTTTATAAGAAAATCTTGATTTGGAGACAGATCAAAATAAAATCGTCTAGTCATTCTCGACCCGGCCGTCTTATCTGTTTCACCAATAATTCCATCTTGATTTTTTTTTTTTTGGGAACAATTCCATCTTGATATTCAAAAAGTAGTTCATACCAAACAAAACCAGGAATCTATGTTTTTCAATGGGCCACGAATCCGCCAAAACTACCTTTATATATTTATTGTGTGATAATCAAAAAGAAACAAATTAAAAAAACAAATTTCATAACAATTTCATAAATATACGAAAATAAGAATGGGAGAAACCGCTGATAGTATAAAAATCATTGTAACAATAAACACACACTTGCCAATCAATTCATTTCCTAGACCTTATAAGCAATGTTTCTAGAAGTTTTATTGGAGAATTATAATTTAACCACAAAATTGATATTAAATTTCAAATTTGTCTTCAAAAGATAACTATTTTCATAAGTAACTTAAATTTGATGAAAAAATACTAAGTACCCTTTCTAAATCATTTATAATGTTAAGAATTGTTTATAAAGTTTAAAAATCTAATTTTATACCTAAATACTAAACCCTAAACAATAATTATTAAACTTTAATTAAACCCAAATGGTAGGGTATTTTTTANATAACATGGTTCTCGAGGTTAACGCATTAGCTGATATCGAAGTAAGCCTCGTCGAGAGCCACGCAACTCTTAAGATAAGGTCAAGAAGAAGACCAAAGGTTCTTCTCAACCTGGTCTCTGGCTTACAGAGCTTAGGCTTTATCATTCTACACCTGAATGTTTCCACTGTTTCTGACTTTGTCCTCTACTGTTTCTCCACTAAGGTATGTTTCTGCTTATTCCTTAATCACTATTTATTTACCTCTGTTTGTTAACGTTACAGTAAATAAACATTCTAAAATATATTAGCCGTAAAAAACACTCCCTCCGATTCATATTATTTGTAGTTGTAGGAAAAAAATTTCGTTTCAAAATAAGTGTTGTTTTAGAGTTTTAATGCAAAATTCATTAATAAGATTTTCAATTTATTTTTCTATTGGTTGAATTATGGTTAAGTGTATAGGTAATTGTGTTTTTATTTTGAAAATACACAAAATTATGTATTTTATTAATATGTGTATATAAACCTAAAACGATAAGTAATATGAAACGGATGAGTATCTCGAAGGAAAGAATTATGGAGCTCTGCCTGAATTAATCGTAAATCAAATGCTAGGCCTAGCTTAGCTGCAACCTAATTGTTTTGGATCTTGTCGCCTATCGTTTTTTTTGGTAAAACGCTTACCGTGTTATTAGTTTTTTTTTGTAAAAACCGTGTTATTAGTTGTAAAATGTAATGTCACTAATAGATACTTTATTATAATACTCGGTTTCAGATATAGGCTTCATTAATAAACCTACTTAATCTGTGAATACTAGACCCGTCTGGCAGAAAGAGATAGACTGACTAATCACTTAGATACAAATCATTCACATGCAATTCTCGTAGTCGATATAAATTTTGATATTTAATCTCTAAGTGCACCAAAATCAAACCTGATAGTGATGTATTCACTTACAAAAAACTATAACAGCTTTCTTGTTTTACCAAAAATTGATAGCACAATTTGTTTCTGTTTATAAAATGTTTCCTTTATAATAATTACAGTGCATATAATGATATAATTAATAAACCAGAATCTAGCTCATCTACTTAACAATATTTTCAATTGCTTATATTTCTTTATTAAAATATTATTTAGAGTAAACGTTTACATTGTTACACCTTGCGATATAATGTATATCATTACATTATTGAATTATATAATATTTGCATCGGTTATGACACAATGTACTTATTTATCATAACATCAAGACCAAATCAAAGACGACTGATTCAAATGTATTATTAATATGATAACACATCAAAATGAAAGAAAAATCAGTAATGTCTACAAACACAAGTAGCCAAATTTATTTACTATTCATATCAATAAAGATGTAGGCCTATTTATAAAAAGTACCATTTTATATTTGTTACTACAGTTACCATAAACTTTTAGTAAACCTAAAATTTATTTTAAAAGTTTAAATTCGTTACCGAACAAAAAGTTTATGATCCATATTTTAAATGATTTTTGTTGTAATTTGAGAACATGAAACATAAAAGGGCTAGTTATAGTGTATAATAGTTAATTAATTTAAGTGTTTCGTTTCGCTAAAATAACATTGCAGATGGAAGATTGTTGTAAGCTTTCCTCCGTCGCTGATATAGCTACTGCAGTATATGAAATGCTCAAGATGCATCACGATTCATGATGATGCTCAACATTACCCCTAAAGTTGATCTATTTGCAGTGTAAATGCTAGTAACAACTAGCCGATTTGGGATCATTTGATACTAGTTTATTTTTGTTACCTTTATAAATGCTTCTGTCAACTGAACTCTTCAAACTTTCTAGTAAAGATATATATGGACTGTCCATTTTTTTTTCTTTAATCTGTTGACAAAAGATAGTAAAATGCCTAAATGGTAACAGCTGGAGATTAATAGTGGTTGGCTTTGGTTAATTCTTAGAAAACAAACTTTATAAGAAAATCTTGATTTGGAGACAGATCAAAATAAAATCGTCTAGTCATTCTCGACCCGGCCGTCTTATCTGTTTCACCAATAATTCCATCTTGATTTTTTTTTTTTTGGGAACAATTCCATCTTGATATTCAAAAAGTAGTTCATACCAAACAAAACCAGGAATCTATGTTTTTCAATGGGCCACGAATCCGCCAAAACTACCTTTATATATTTATTGTGTGATAATCAAAAAGAAACAAATTAAAAAAACAAATTTCATAACAATTTCATAAATATACGAAAATAAGAATGGGAGAAACCGCTGATAGTATAAAAATCATTGTAACAATAAACACACACTTGCCAATCAATTCATTTCCTAGACCTTATAAGCAATGTTTCTAGAAGTTTTATTGGAGAATTATAATTTAACCACAAAATTGATATTAAATTTCAAATTTGTCTTCAAAAGATAACTATTTTCATAAGTAACTTAAATTTGATGAAAAAATACTAAGTACCCTTTCTAAATCATTTATAATGTTAAGAATTGTTTATAAAGTTTAAAAATCTAATTTTATACCTAAATACTAAACCCTAAACAATAATTATTAAACTTTAATTAAACCCAAATGGTAGGGTATTTTTTTATTGATTGTATTTTTGAAAATGATATAAATTATGGTATTTCAAGATATTTTTAAGTTTTAAAGTTGAAAGAATTTGTGGGAAATTTAATTGAATAGTTTTAAATCACATAAACCTGTTTTCAATTGTCAGCAAATATAACAAAATATTGTTATAGGGATTTATCAATAGGAATCGGTGGAGGGTCGATCCATATAAACTAATTTTACAATTTACATTACGATCATAAAATAGAAAAAAAAATATGGAACTTTTATTGTAACTACTAAAAGAAAATAACTAAATAAGATCAAACGGAAAAACGTCAAACTTTAGAAAAATGCACACGGATCCAGAATCATAAATCTAACATGGAAATGATTAAGGGTGTTCTACAAAAGCATAAAATTATAATAAACATAATATTATAATATCAATCATTATAATAAAAATATAGATTTTTGTAACTAATAAAAGAAAATAACTAAAAGAGAATTCTAATTTTACTTTAAATTTGATACTACTTTACAAATTTACTTTTAAATGATATTAATTTGCATAAACACTTTAAGTTTATCATTAAAAAACAAAATTAACCTTCATAAATTATTTAATAAATGTTTAAGAATCATTTATAGAAGTTTATAAACTCAATCTCACCATTTAAATACTAAACCTTAAACCAAAAACTCAAATGTTAAATTATTTTTGATTAACTATATTTTTGAAAAGTAATATCTAACTTAGTATATTTAAAAAATCTCGTAACTAAATAAGATCAAACGGAGAAAAATTCAAACTTTAGGAAAATTCACAGGAATTCAGAATCACAAACCATAAATCTGACATGGAAATAATTAAGTGTGTTCTACAACTTAAAACATAGAATTACAATAAATAAAATATTATAATATCAATCACTATGTCAAATAACTTAAGATTCTAAATTGTGTTTGAATTCAAGAAGTTGACATGCATTAATTCGTGTTTATATGTTCACAAAATGCTTCAAATCAACTTTCTTTGGGTAAGGACATTTTGCTAATATATGTTCTTTCATGCATTTTAAACAAACAATCTTGATGGACTAAATAACTTATTATCAGAAACTATGTAGTTAATCAAGTGTGTATCATTGATATGACATTTATATTGCTTCAGGTATGTGTAAGATTTCAAGAGCTAGCAACATAGATTTTTGAAGCAGAAAATCCTCCTCTCCTCTCTTCTCCGATCCGTTCCTCCCTTGACGAAAGAGACTGGGTTCAGTGGTTTTCTGAAGGCCATTCTCCATCCTTCCGCGTCAGGTATATATCTTAATAGTGGATTTTCATGAGAGATCCAGGCCCAACTCTAAAATATTTTGGACCGGAAGCTCAAACATATAAACATAACAAAAATGTAGCTCGAGAGAATCGAATCTTTTAACCTCTGGGAACACTTGTAAGCCATAAACCAACATAACTACAAGATACTTTGCTATATAAATGACTGAAATTTTACTTATCGTCGAGAAGACTGGAAGCATATGCTTCCATGACTTCCTTTCAGGGCCGCTACTAGAGAGATCCAGGATCCAGGTGGTTTGTCGATGTTGAAGGTGGTGAGATCTGTTAGAAAACGATGGAGAAGTCACCAGAGTTGTCGCAAGTCAACTATTTGGATCTAGGGTTTCTGCTTCAGTAGTTGGGAGAAAATCTGGTGACGGCGGGTCAGTTTAAGGGGATGGCGGTTCCCCTGAGCTTCTTTCTTATGGACTACGACTCCTTCTTGGACAGTGTAACTATAATGATGGGCTTGATTTCAGGGTTTTGTCAGTGAAGTAAAAGGCGGTGGCAGAGGAAGAGGTTTCAGGAGTTATCGCTAGCTGGAGATCAGCATTAATTGTGGCCGCGGGACACCTATGAAGGTAGTCAGACGGCTCAGCGCGAGCGGATCTGTGTACTGGTCCTGGACACGCTGGTCTCCGTGAAGCTGCGGAGGAACTGGTGGATGAATCAGGGAGAGGATATTTTATCGAAGAAATATCAAGTATACTCATGTTAATCATGTATTTGATGTTCTGCCCGTTTGGCTAGTTGAGTTGACTATTTGAACTCCCCTGTTACAGTTTAAACAATATATCCAGTTGATAAGAAAAAACTTTGATTAACACGAGAATCTCTTACACATTCGAACAAAACACGGGCCACGTGGTTTTGCTTAAAACTCTGTTAGGCAAATTTCCACTATGCTCTGAATCTCTGATCCGAGATCTACGGTTCACATACAAGAAAACGTGTTCATACGGGACACATGGTTTTGGTCAAAACCCTATTAGGTGAAATTCCACTATGCTTTGACCCGAGATCCACGGTTCACAACTTCACATACACGAACATGTTCAATTGTTCATAGTGGCGAAGTACCTTCCCCACTGACACCATGTCATTAACACGTATTGACATGTTTTTAAAAAATAAAGCTGCTCAAAAAATTGGTAATGAATGAAAAGATTCTGAAACGTTATAACTTTATAAGACTAATTTATTATTTTCTCAACAAAAAATGCTATATTAATACTATAAACCATATCCATCAACGTACTATCTATCGAAAATCTACAGTTACATTCGCAACTGTTTATTATCACCACAAAGAAACGTGACAATATTAAACGAATGTCTCAAACCGTGTAATGTGAAAATCTCATATCCAACTTTTATTGTCCGATTAGTACGATATTGTTCACTTTGTGTCTAAAAAGCTGACCCGCATAGATTTATTTTGGGGTTTCTTTCTAAGAAATCATGTACTAATTAGAGTTGGACATCTCTTTATATATTAGACTCTCTTTTGTCTAATTTTCGATGTGGGACTTAGATTGACATCTCACGGACCGCAGAATTCAATTTCAGTAGAAAAACAATGAAAAATTCTTGAGAAAGAAGATTAGAGAAAGGTTTTCTAGAAATTTCACTTTACATAAACCTATTAAGATTTTGTTTATAAGAAAGTAATATATGTGTTTGTGTCGGTGTATATACACAAGAACCATTTATTAAATCTGATTTTTTAAAATAAATTTCTCAGCTTGCCAAGCAAGCATGCTCTCTATAAAAAGAGGTCACATGAGAGGATAGAAATACAAACTCATTCCCAAGATAAGTCAAATTAAGCAATGAAGGAAGATCTAAAGCTCAGCAATGGGTTGTACGTTACATTGTTACTAACGCTCTATGCGTGTGCTGCCATTGTACAACTCGAAGCAGCGTTGGAAACAAAGACATGTTTCCAAAAGAAGAGCCCATGCTTCCTTAAGAAGCAGACTTGCCCAAAGCAGTGCCCTTCGTTTTCCCCTCCCACCGGTAGCTCCAAGGCATGCGTCGTAGATTGTTTTAACCCTATATGCAAAGCCACTTGCCGAAGTAAGTAAAAATTATGCCATATTTTTTAATGGATGTTGTTCAGTCTAGATTCGGTTTGATCATTCTGAATTAATTGGTTTATGAATGATAAATATTTAAAGTAAAATCTGATATGAAGTGGATTGGTAAGGTTATGATTTTGGTTTTGATTCGAGTTTTAGTCAAAGATATCACTAACTACCAATTTTCAAAAAATGATTTTAAATGATTTTTTTTTCTTTCGTTATATTCAGTTTGGATTGAATTCACCTTCTCACAACAACAAAAAATGAATCATTTTAAACCACATATTTAAATTGAATAATAGTTTAATCTAAATTGCAGTAAAAATTATATAGTGAAAATGTAGATTTATGTGGTAAAATTGATGTAAATGTTACTATTTTGTTAAAATATTTGATTTATAATTTTTTTGCTGAATAAGTTACAAAAAATACATGAGATAGTCATTTAATAATAATAAAAAATTAACTCAATGATGTTGATCTAAGTTCTGATTTATCTATTTTACAAAGGATATAAACTCAAAATTCAACTCAGACAATACCACAGTATAACTCAAATCCAATCTTAAAAAGTTAAAACTAATTTATGATTAGTAACTTTTTGAATTATACTAATAAATCAAACTAAATCACTAGCCAATCAAATTTAGAATCCATTATTTAAGTTATTTTTATAAACCACTTTCTTTAAACACAGATAGAAAGCCTAACTGCAACGGCAGAGGATCAGCATGCTTAGACCCACGATTCATAGGTGGCGACGGCATCGTATTCTACTTTCACGGCAAACGCAATGAGCATTTCGCACTCATCTCTGACACTGACCTCCAAGTCAACGCACGTTTCATTGGTCTCAGACCCTCTGGCCGAACAAGAGACTTCACCTGGATCCAATCTTTAGGTCTCATCTTCGGTCCCAACAACAAAACCTTCACACTCGAGGCCCAAAAGGCTACGAAATGGGACGACCAAGTGGACCATCTCCGTCTCTCCTTCGAGGGCAAAGAGATTTCATTACCAAAAGGGGATTCCTCTAGCTGGAATTCTCCGGGAAGTTATATAAAGATAGAGAGAACTTCAGACATGAACTCAGTGTTGGTCACTTTACCAGACATCGCCGAGATTTGGGTCAACGTTGTTCCAGTTACAAAGGAAGATGACACGATACATAAATACGGAACCCCTGAAAATGACTGTTTTGCCCATCTCGAAGTTCAGTTCCGGTTCTTGAGGTTGTCCCCTGACGTGGAGGGTGTTTTAGGAAGAACATACAGAGAGGATTTTCAGAATCCTGCGAAACCAGGGGTGGTTATGCCTGTCGTCGGTGGGGAAGATAGATACAGAACATCTTCGCTTCTTGAAACAAGTTGTAATGCTTGTGTTTACTCTAGAAGTTTAGACAAGATCGAGCCGTTGTCGCTGAATCAAAACACTGTTGATTGCACTGGTGGATCGAGCAGTGGTATTGGAATCTTCTGCAGAAAATAAATACTATGTTTTAATATTTTATTTAAAAGACTAATCGAAGCGTCATGTCGGTGGTGTTCATCATAATCTTTTTTGTTGTCCAAAAATTGAATTAGCTATGTACCTTAAGATGTTGTGCATTTGTTTGAAATTGAATAGTATTTTAAAATTTTGTAATAGAAGAATAACAAATTTGTTTGTGCCACTGGGTTTTGTATGCACTAGAAGTGATTTTCAGAAATATTTAGAACATATTTTCAAAATAATATTCCAATTTTGAAGTATTGATAATATTTTAGGTATGTTTTAATTTATTATATAACTGATTAACCAAATTTGAATTCAAAATCTAAAAAATTCAGATTTATTTTTGAATAGACTAGATCAGATGATAGATCACAAATATTTTGTCCATCCCTCCATTATATGACATTGTACTAAATTTTGCTTATTTTTGGATATATGATATACACATTAACTTAACCATTTCACATGACAGTGTCACTTGCTTTTTGTTTAAACTTTGAACTGCAATTGTTTTCAACTTTTAAATCTTTTTAATGAAACAATCAGAAAATTTTATAGTCTACATTTATCATAAGATATAATTAAAAAGTTCTTTAGAATGTTCATTTGAGAAAAAATAGTTTTGTACATATGAACTAGATTAAATGACGTAGTAGTTGTCATATAATTGCTAGAGCTGGTCATTCCATCATAGAAGTACATCTACCACATTAATATCGTCACTTAAGAGTTAAGGGTGAAAGGTTTATGAACTTGAAGCCACATTTCTTATTGGTGGTGGAATTCCAGAAATATTTCTTAAGACAAATCTCCAAATCCAAAAGTCATTCTTCCAGTACTACTTATGCTGTTAGACTATGTTTTTTCTCAAAAACTAACATTCGTGGTTGACATGATCATGGACAAAGGAACCAAAAATAAGGACGGGCTTGCTAGCACCAATTGGACAAAAAAACTAACGGTTAAGTGAAGAGTTTGTGGACCTCATTCAGAAGATGGACCCTAAAATGGATTATGAAGATCAAGTTCAAAATATCAATGTTTGGATTTGTGTTTCGGCCAGGAGAATGAGACAAAAATTAATTGAGCTTCAGATTTGGCCCAAGTGGAACATTCATTGTTCATGGACCATTTGGAACATAGGCTAACCATCAGATATCGGCCACCAGCCTAGCATGAATCTAGTCAAAACACATGCCAATAGGCAATAGCTGAAGAATTTTGATCGCCATAAGCCTAATGAGCTTTCAACCAAGACGTTTCCAACTTCCTATTTATTTTAAAGTCAAAACTTTTTATTACGATGAGAAGTTTCAAAGTCTGAGGCCTCAATGCTAGCATGGTAGGAATAAATAGATTAGGAGGATTGAGAGAGTACAAAGCAGTTTGGACGTTTTCGTGATTATTGCTCTGAAATGAAAACGAATGAGAATTTTTCATTTTAGTTTGATTGTTTGAGAAATGAGGACATCATTGATATTTTCAACAAGTTTTATGTATGTTTTGATATTCGTATATGTAGACCTGCTTCTTGGAGTAGATGGATATTTCTGGAAGTTCAAGATCAAAAGTCAATTGTTGGTTGTTTTGGGTCGTGATGCGGATAATGTGATTTATCAAGTTACATGGGCTGTGGTACAAGTTGAGAACAAAGATAATTGGTAGTGGTTTATGAAGGAGATCAAAGTTGATCAAGGGCTCAAAGATGGTCATGTTATATTATGGTTTTCGACCGCTAAAAGATAATACTTTACTTGTATAATTGATTATAACCTTCTCCCGTGTTCTTATAGGGATTATATGTGGCTGTTAAGGAATAATTGAATTGTATTAAACATAAGATGTGCGAGATCTATATCCATGCTAACTTGAAAAGTTGATATAAGAACAAACAATATATGATGTTGATGATTTGTCGCATGGAGCTACAATATTGGAGATCACTGAGGAGACATCTTCAAGATATTCACCTACGATTGAGAGGTCTATGATGATTTTAATGAAGTTGAAGCCAAATAGTTGGTGTAGGGCATTCTAGAAAATTAGACCTTGTTGTTAGTATGTATAGTTAAACTCTACAAAATCATTTAGTAACTCCATAGGTAAAGTCTGAGGTAAATCTTTTGTGTCAATGATTGCAACAGTTGCTCGTTTGGCAATGGTTCGGATAGCGAAACGAGATGTATTGGTAAGTAACCACGAAGGTATCTGCACAACGTATGTGATTGACACTTTGGAGGATTTCCACCAACAATACATAAGAACCTAATCCCAATGATTGTGCTTATAGGATAAAAAAACAATCAACATCAACTTTCACATCAAAATTAGTTTTACCTAAGGCTTCTCCATTCTTTCAACAATCTCTTTTTCTATCTTCCTTTGGAGCTTCTCAAACCTCTTCTTAAAGTTCAGTTCGTTTTTTTTAATTCGGTTCAGATATATCAACACATTGTAAACCTAGTTGAACCCGAATTAAATACAAGTTTGATTATAACTCTAATTGTTTGTGACTCGAAACTCGAAAGTACATACTTTAGTTCAAAAATTGGACAAGTTTAAGCAATTTGCACTAACCAAAACTTGGTTGCATGACTCTTAAGTTGTTTTTAAAAGGAGAGATACATAACAAATTTAAATTAGCGACTAACAACTCTACAAACATATAAAATACTATTTAAACTTCATAAATAAATCAACAATGTTTAAATTTTAAAGATAAACTTATTCATAATCAAACTTTAAATATAATGTCAAAAATTAAACCTTAATATTTTACCAAATGTACAAAATACACATTAAACTAAGCATTTGATTTAAATAATTATGTACTAGATATTTATTTTAGGTATTTTTGGACTTTAAATATTTATTTCAGTTTGATTTTCGGATATCCATTTGAATTCTGGTTCGATTTTAAGAAAACTCAAAATCCTAAAACAAAACCAATTCAGATATTATATCTAGTTCGGTTTGGTTCTAGTTTAGTTTTTCCGGTTTTTTTTTTTTTCCAGCCCATGTTTACTTTATTCTGTTTTGAGTAGATACTATCTTTTTTACTAGAAGTTTTTTTTATGTTATACAAATTTGTTCTAGAATTATTTTGGAAAGTGGCCTAAAACTATATCAGTTAATTATGATCTTTAACAATGGAGTCCGAAATTTTAAGAGGACACAAGAATTGCAATTCAATTCGAAATCGTACAAAGATTCAAGTGCGCGGGGTAAGCTATCCTGCGCACCCACCCACTAGCTAGCGAGCGAGCTCCGAGCAAAACGGGAAGAACCACCTTCTTCATCAAAATCCATCCGTTTCTCCGATCGAATGAACGGCCTCGATTTCTTCTTCTCCTCCCCTTCTCTCCCCGTCGATACATCCACCGGAGAAGATGACGATGATTGGGGAGAGTTCGTCGACTCTTCGCCTAATCCAAACGGTTTCTCCGCAGATCGAACGCCAACTCGGATCGAATCTGAGAAGCAGTGGGTTACTCCTCGTGGTCCGGTGCCACTTTCTGTATTCGGAGAGGTGGAGGAGGAAGAAGATAATGAATCAGGTGAGCCGGTTTCTTCGTTTAACTTCTCATTCGATTCCTTCTCTGGGAAACGCAACGGATCTGTGAATACGAATGTAGAAATCAGTGGCGTAATCGCAAATCTGTACAGAGAGAACGAACCTAATGAGATCAATGGAATTGAGAAAGAGTCATCTCCCAGCAGAAAATTTGAAAATTCAGGTGTCAATTTAGAGAGTTTCAGCTGGAATCCATTGAATCTTGATACAAAGAGATCTGAAGAAACGAACAATGTGGCGGTTTTGGATCCAACTTCTTCAGATTTGAGTTTTGTCAATAGAAATGATGATGACGACGACGATTTTGATGAGAGTTGGGACTTTAAGGCAGCCGAGTCTATGTTGAAGGTAAGCTGCAATGTATATGGTTAATGTTTTGCAATTTCTATACTATTCTAATACGGATTTTGCTTTAACTGTATTGAAGCAGGAGGAACAAGAGAATGATAGAAACGGATCTGTTGTGGTTCAGAGCACAACAGATTTTGATTCAAGCATGTGGAGTTCACCAACAAATTTTGAGACTTGTAAACGAGAAAATGACCCTTGGGGTAGTAATGGTGATTGGGAGTTTAAAGCTGCTGAAACGATTGAGGAGAAGAAGGATTTAACAAACAAGGTACAAGCTTCATTTCGTAAACACAGTCCTTGCATTGGCTGAAGGTACATACTTTGTTTGCTGTGTGTGTGTGTGGTAACAGGAATCTAACGGTTGGGGGTTCGGGTTTGGTTCTGAGATTGAAACAACCACTTCTTGTCATCATTCAAACCCTGATAAAGATCTGCATAAGGAGGAAAATGGCTCGATTTCATTTCCAAGTAATACAAATGTGAATCCTGGAGGATCTTCTTGGGCTTTTAATGAGCCCTCGTTGGAAATTGGAAACGAGAAAGAGGTATTGTATCACACAGTCCAGTCAACGTTTCAGAATGTCGATAATATTATTTTTTTCTGCTGGCTTTGAAATGAAGAGTTCTGACTTCTAACTTTTGGTGGTAGACTTATTTTAAGCGTGGTTAATCTGCTATATTAGTATTACTAAAATGTACTTTGTTTCACATGGTAACTAAAATCTGTAACTTTGCTTAACCTGCTGCTGGTTTCTCTATTACATCCTACCAAAATCATTAATACGTACAGTTAAAACCGGTAATAAGATTTTCATTGATCTATCTTTCTTTTATGTTTATGCAAATTTGAAGCCTACACTCTTTATTTTAGCGTAATGGATGGACTCTTTATTTTGCACTCAGGAAGCTGAAGTGCAGCCAGACAAGCCAAAGGGAGTCTTACCACTGTCGTTTTTTGAGGATGAGACATTGGAAACCTATGATAATTTGGTTCATGGGGATAATCTTGTTTCAGTCTGTGATTTCTCCGTGAGAGAGAAACCTAAGGCTCCAAGTCAAACTGTGTCCATCAATGACCTCATATCAAGTTTATACAGTCAGGTGGAGGAGAAGAATGCTGCTAATCTGTCTTCAGAAACGTCTAACATTGTAAATGGTGAGGATGATTCATGGGAGTTCCAGGGCCCCACAATGACCAGCATAGCAGAAGGTGGTGGTGATTTTGACAGTACTTGGGAGTTTCAAGGTCCTTCTCTACCCTTGAAAAACTCTGATGTTGCGGATGAGGTTGACGATGATTCCTGGGAATTTCAAGGTCCAACACAGCCTGTGAAAGATAATACATCGAGGAAAGGAGATAATGACTTGTGGGAATCTATACAGAGTCCAGTGGAAAATGAAGGTGGGAATCGGTTCTCTGTTCCAAATGGTTTTGAAAAATCGCATGAAGAAACAGTAATTACCATAATGCCTAATGATTACCGAGATGTCTTTCATAAGCTGAAGACTGAACTATACTACCTTGCCCTAAGCCATCTTGAGACTTTAAAGGTTAGTAGAAGTTTTGTGTAACACTTTTCTTTGAACATCCCGTCTTTTGATTTTCGTGACATCATTTGAACTTTTGGATAATAAAGGAAGCTCGTGACTTGGCTGCTAATTCTGATGAAGTCGCTGAAGCTCAAAAATATGACGATGAAATACAGGTAGGCGAATCATTCGAATGATGTTTAAGTTATATGTAGTTATTAGAATACAAAACTAGAATCTTATTGCTAATTCTTGGTGTTTTCTCTTCTAGGATCTGCAAAACATGCTGAAAAATGACGTCTTGATCGGTGAGGTCAATCTAGAAAGTCTCGAAGTTAGATCATCTGGCACTACTGAACTTTATAAAGTTCTCCAAGAGCCAAAGTTTCGAACAGTTGATTCAGAAAATCTCCTGTCAGAGAGATTGTTATTAGTTAAGTTCTGTTCGACCTTCTCTGTACCCTTCATTCTAAAGTGAAAAAAAATATTTACGCGGAAGAAATAATTAAACTTAATTTTTTTTTAGGCAGAGAAGGACTGGAAATCAACGATTGAACTTCTCAAACACGCCACGTTGACACTGAAGGTCCTAAACTTGGGTTCATATGAGCAACAAACGAAATACACTTCAAATTGGTTAGTCATTGCTAGGACATGCGCTCAAGAACTGCGGCATGCTGCATCTATTTGGAAACAGGTGATTCAAAATGATGTTCAAGAAGAAATCCTATCTAAACCTCAAGGTACCAACCAGATAATCTCTCTTTGTGGTACGCCCATTTTCATCAACCTTTGACTTACTATGTGTTTAAACAGGGAAGAGCTTTGTTCTGTCAGTGGGAGAAATATACAGAGTAGTGAAAATCCTGAAAGCCTCGACTAGACTATATAAACCGTGGATTCTATTATCTCCGTCATCATCTACTTTGTTGGCTGTTTTGGACGAGTGTGTGGATTGGTGGTTAAGCTCTGGTTTAGAAGAGGCTCTGCAGAATAATAACATCAACGACAGTGACTATTCTGCTAGTCATAAACTTCTAGAATCAATCAAATGTATAGACGAAGTTGAAGCTTTCACTCTTCACGCCTGCATCACCTCAGCTACATCACCTACCTGTTGCATCTCTGGCCTAAATACTGAGATAGTACCAGGTACCGCTTATTCTAGAGCTTAAGGATGCATCTTTGAATTTTTGAATGCTTATTATTTTGGGTTTAAGTAAATATATTTACTAGATTTTGACTTGGCGTTGTGTAAGTAGGAATCGAAACGGTGGAGTGGAACGGAGAGCATTACTTGGTTTCTCTCGCCAATCTATGGGCCAATCTGATCAGCCGCGATTCACCTGACCTTGCCGGCAGCCACAGTCTTTTTGCTATGTCTTAGAAAAACTCAGCTCAGCAAAACAAAACCATGGAGAGCATTTTCGACCAGAAACATAGATCCGTCCGTATACCTATACTTATTTGTTTATAATATTTAAGATGGTTTTTGGTTCATTTTATTGTATGCCATATATATCGAATGGGTTTGGTAGTTTCATTAACTGAGCATTTCCTAAGCTTTACAGATGATTTGTTTTGTTCGAACAAAGCAATAAGTTAATATAATCAGTTCGTTTTTCTTTTGATGTCGCAGTAATATTCAATCGGGTTCCTATACTAAGGGAATTTTATTTGTTCATGTACTTAAGAAAAAGTTTTGAAAAATTAACGATTTTACTAAATTTTAAAAAAGTTTCAGATCTTTTAAGAAACTGTCAACAAGTCATCACTATTTGCCCAATAGCTCATCCGATGACTGAGATCATAGATTCACTAATTGCTCGTGTGAGAGCAGTGTGGCCTCATTTTGAAGATCACAAAAAAAAAAAACGAAAATTTATCTGAATGAGCTCATAACTGCTAATATGATCACCACTAACTTTTGAGTTTTTGAGAGAGATGAACCTTCCTCATTTTTCCAGTGATTCAGCTTTTAGAAGCTCTAAAATGCTTATTTTATAGAACATTAATTAGTGATTATACATCTCATCTTCAGTCTTTTTCTTAAAATATAATTTAGTTGTAAATATTATATAAACATTCAAATGCAAGATATATATATCTTAGTCCATCCTCACTTCCTTGCACCTTTCAGCTTTCCTCTCAGTTCCTTCACTACTCTCCTTGCCGTCTCCACCATTTTATTCTGCGATTTCGTCATTTCACCGCAGACTTCTTCAAGACTTGCTGCAATTTCTGAGGTATTGGCTTCGTAAAGCTTCACTTGTTTCTCTACTTCAATCAGCTGTTTGCTCAGATTATGTGCTGTATCACGAAGAGACTCTAATATCTTGTACGAACCCGTAAAAGCAGACAACACATCAACATGTTTCATAGAAACACTCTCGAAATGGAGCTTCTCCGAGTTATATTGCTCAATGAGGTCCATCAAAGAGGAGCAAGAGGCTTCGGTTTCAGAAGATGTAGTAGATTGACATGTCGGTTTATTGGCGTCATTCGAAACTGGATTCATGATGTTCTTGGAAAGACTCGTTGCTTTACCACGAAACACCGTGTCATCATTATGTGTTGTGTAATAATTACACAAATCCTTTACTTGAGTTTCATTATGTTTCGGTGCAAGTGAAGGGACCAGTTTCTCTCCTGTCTCGAGACTTACCACATCTTTAGACTCTGTAATCAAATCCAAAAGAATCAGTGTTTAAGAACATCTTCAACCACTAAAAAAACAAACATTATTCTATAAATGAAGTAAATTTTTGTTTTTTTGTTCTTTGCTTCATTTCTCACTACATATTAGAGTGGAAGATGCTCTAACAAACCGAACCAACTAAAAGCGTTTTTATCTCTATTTCATTTTTTACTCTAAAATGGTGTAAGAAGTGGAGTAATGAACAAAAAAATAAAAACATTACTCTATAAATGAAGTACTTTTTTTATTTTTTGTTCACTATTCTATTTTTCACACTATTTTGGAGTAAAAAATGGAACGTGGATGAAAATGATCAACCAAAAAGAGTAAAAACTAGGAAAACGTTATGTAAAGAAACTGTCTTTAATAAAAACAAAACAGAGATAAATAATAATACCTTGGTTTACACTAGCAACCGAACTCAAATCAATATTAGGTAATGAATTAACATCATCCAAAGAATCAGACAATGAAGAACAAAGAGAACCACTAAGTCCCACTTGTTCAGATGGAGTTTGAGAAACATTCTCCCATTGAAAGAATCCACAAGCTCCAAAACCCTACATCCACAGATTCATATGCTTAAAAGGAGACAACCCATCAATTCAAATTCGAAAAAAGATTCGTTTTTCACCTTCTTAATGCAACAAACAAAGTGAGAACGGTTTGCGTTTGGTCCTTTGGTGACTGTTACTCTTCTACATGGACCAGAGCCACAAGGGCAAGTCGGGTTAACAGAGACCGGTTGCTGCGATTCGATACTACTAACTTGGTCGCACCATTTGAAAAATCCGCAGCTTGGGACCTAAACGTCGGCAGAGATCATTAGAGAGAGAGAGAAGGAAGGAGTTCAGAGATAAATAGAGAGAGAGAGACTTAACTGCAGAGCACTTGTAGAATCTTCTGTTTGGATTTTTCTCAGTTTTGGAAGTCAAAACGATGCAAGCGCGGCCGCCGTCGCAGGGGCAGTGAATGACCGGAGGAGAAGCTTCGGCGACGGTGGTGGATTTGAGAGGGCAGCGATTCGCCCAGTGACCTGGCTGGTGGCAGAGGAAGCAATCGCCAGTTGGCATGGCTACTACCGAAGGAAGTGATCAGAGGATTCAAGTCGCCGTTGTCGTTTTTCTCTTCTCCACTTGTTCTGTTCGCAAGCGAAGAAGTGTCTCTGTATGTGGGAGATAATGGTTTTACTTTACTGTCTTCTCTCAACTAAAATAATGTGGAAAATATGTCTTTTTGGTCAAGGTGGAAAATATGTGTACTATTTTCCAAGTGTATAAACAATTCTTTTTTGTTATTTTACAAAAATATTACTCTTTTCATTTCATTTTATATATTCTCTCTGTTTTATTTTAACTGAAAGAATTATTTTATATTAACTGATATTTAAAGTTTTTGCAAAAATTTGCTAATTTTTATTTATTTGCATTAATTAAACTTAATTCAACCAAATAATATTAAAAGTTTGCATAAAAATCTGAAAATATATTATTTAAATTAAAATTTAAAATAAAATCTTAGAACATTAATTAAAATGAAAAAGAAAGTCATGATAGGAGCATTCAACCGTTAACTATATTGAATGATGTTAAAGTGTTTATATATATATATATATATATATTATAAGTTTGATATGAGAATGTGAGATATAAAGATGTGCTTATGTATTATAAGTTTGATACGATATGACAACTAATTGGATATCTAGATGGTTTAGTATATTTGGGATGATCACAATTTATTTTGATTTTCTATTTAGTTTATTTTAGTTATTAAATTTAAATACATTTTTTCTTTTAAATTTATTTTATTAAATAGTTAAGTATTTTATTCAATTTTATTATTCAACCGAAATTGAGACGGATGTTACAACTTTGTTTTTGTTGATAAGAAGATGTATTATCGTGTTAAGAAATGGAATACACCCCTTTATTCACAAGTGCTTCTATTTTAAACCACACATTTAGTAGATCGGTAAGTGTGTTTGCGGTAATTAATTGGGCATCCTCTGTCAACGTAATCTTTTCTCTCCCAGTTCACAATCGATCTGCTAATGCTAATGATTTCATAAATTGTCAACGATTTAATTTTCTAAAGAAATAAAATTAATGGTTATTTGTAAATTGATCACTTCAATAACCTTTTAAATTTGGTCTACTTTTAAAACCCGTGGAATAGTACTAACATGCACTGATGATAAATCCATTGGAAGAAATTGACAAACATTTTCAAGAAATAAACAAATACTCTCTCCGTTTCATATTATTTATCGTTGTAGAAAAAAAAAATTTGTTTTTAAAATAAATGTTGTTTTAGAGTTTCAATGCAAAATTCATTAATAAGACTCTTCATTTTATTTTTTTATTGGCTGAAATATAGTTATGTGTATAAGTAATTGTGTTTTTATTTTAGAAATATATAAAATCATATGTTTTATTAATATGTGTGCATAAACGTAAAACGACAAGTAATATGAAACGGAAAGAGTATGAAATACCTTTTTGAGGTCTCTCGGCCGCTATAAACTAAAAACCCATAAAATGGTTTTGTGATGACAAGCCTGATTAAAAATGGTGTAAATGGTCAATTTTTTTTTATGAGAGGCAAGAAAATCCAGCACCTTTACCATCTGGAGATAATAGACTCAGTTAAGAAAATACGTTTTGGGAGGGCATAATAAAGAGCAAAAGGTTAAGTTTTAGAACCTAGATTACAAATTGAGATGTACCATGTGGAGATAATAGATTCAGTTAATCCAAAGAAAAGAATAAATTCAGCCAATATATAGTATAGTTTCTTATATATATTACTATTTTACCTTTTCCATTTGCTTCAAATTTTATGTTATATATTTCTATATAATGTTTTAGATTTTACTCCTCAAATAATATGATAGTAATATATATATATATATAGTACATAATATTTACATAGATTTCATATTTATTTTCTTGACATTTACTTAATTTGTTAACTAACTTCTAAAAAATTAGGTTTTACATTACATGATATTTTATTTAAACAGAGTCTTTAGACAATTATTTAGATATATGTTTATACTTATGCTACTTTTCCTACTCAATTTTCATTTAATATTTTATATTGAGAATTAAGAGCATCTTCAATAATTAGTTTTATTTTTTTCCTTAAAAAATTGACTATCTTCAAAAGTGACATTATATTCTCCAATGATTTACTTCATTTTTATTTTTAAAATAACATTTTAAATATATTATATAATTATTTATAATTAATTATTAATAACACCTTATATTTTTCAACAATACTATTTTATTCAATTAATTTGTTTTAACAGTAATCTGACATAATTATTATTTATGATAAGTTAAACATTATGATATGATACAATTATTATATAGATTTTATAAATAAATAGAAATATATATATATATATATATATATCTTAAGTGATTAACTAACATATTCTTAAATGAAAAATGAGCACAGTTTATTTTAAATTCTTCTGAATCGAATATAGAATTCTCAGAAAATAAAAATTTTATGTTCTTCAATATTAACATCTAATTAGATGAAAGTAATAATATAAACTTTAAAATTAATTCAGTGGCAGTAATACTTATAATTTATTTTAAGTACAAAATAACAATAAATTAAAGTTAATGATTAATTAATAAATAAAAATTTATTTTCAAAAAATAAATATAACTGAATAGTATTTTAAAAATTTGAAGAAATAATGTTCAATTCTATAAAATTGAAGATTGAAGAAATGAAGAAAAGAAAAAATATCATTGGAGTAAAAGAATAAAGTGAAAAAGTTAAATATGAAGCACTATTGAAAATGGTCTGAAATACTAATGATCATCCTAAAACGCTAAAAAATCATTGAATTTATGTCAGTGATTTTGAATTGTGTGAGAACATAAGATATATCAGACCAATACAGGAACAAATCACTCAATGTTTAAGACGAAATATAAACAGCTTAAGGTTGATATTTTCTACGGTTTGATATTTTTCTATATATGCCCCTATAAACCAATTACTATATATATTTTTTTCTTTCTTTACCTTTTGGCTAGATTTTTCTTGAAGGATGTTGGTGTGAAGTGAACCAAGAACTTTATTAATCATCAAAAGCGAGATTGAGAACATTATTCGCCTAAATATAACCTCCAATAATAATATTTAAGATTTCTATAAAACTATAAAACTATAAGTACGAAGGAAACAATCGTATAAAGAGAGAGAGAGAGAAACACATTGACTTTCACACCAACGTGCGTCCATGCAAATCAGTCATGTTACCAACACGCAGGAACTAACTAACACATATATATAGCTTCACGTATTAACAGAATGAAGATGCGTGCAAAGATTTATAGGTACAAAAACGTTACGGAGAGAGATTTAAAGATGGGGTCAAAAACACAAAATTCTAGAGGGAAAATCTTCATGGTCTATCTAATACTAATGTTATTATCACTTTTAGGTTTGATCTTTTCCTTTAAAACTATTTTTCTTCCAAACCAAATCATCAATTCTACATCTTCCGATCTTCGGATTGATCTTCCTTCACCGGTAGTCAGCAAAAACCCAAGATGGCTCCAACTCGTCCGTGACTATCTACCAGCAAAGAGAATCCGAATAGGCTTCCTTAACATCGAAGAGCAAGAGCGTGAGAGCTTTGAGGCTAATGGTCCGTCGATTCTTGAGACCGTCCACGTGTCCCTTGATCCTCTTCCGAAGAATCTTACATGGAATAGTCTTTTCCCTGAGTGGATAGACGAGGAAAATTCTCAATGTCCGGAGATCCCTCTCCCAGGAAGTTCTAATTATGCTGACGTGGATGTTATTGTTGCAAAGGTTCCGTGCGATGGTTGGTCGGAGAATAAAGGACTAAGGGATGTTTTCAGGCTTCAAGTTAATTTGGCTGCGGCGAATCTAGCTGTCAAGAGTGGGTTGAGGAAGGTTGATTCAACGGTGTACGTTGTGTTCGTTGGGTCATGTGGCCCCATGCATGAGATCTTCAAGTGCGATGAGCGCGTGAGGCGGGTGGATAACTATTGGGTGTATAAGCCTAATCTCCCAAGGTTGAAGCAGAAGCTTCTCATGCCTGTTGGTTCATGTCACGTTGCTTCTCCATTTGCTCAATTTGGTAATTTTTTATTCTTTCCCTCTTTATTTTTTAATGTAGATATATAATTAATTTCATATTTATTAAGTTTTTTCATTTGTAAAATACACACAGCAAATTTTTAAGTATCTTCTACATTTTAACCTTTTTCAATACACTTATTAGGCCATCTTTATCGGGGTATTTAAAATGTAGAAGCTAAACCCCGGGATATATAATTAATTTCAAATCTCCTAAGTTTTTTTTTCATTAAAATCTTCTAATTTCAAAATTTCTTTTTTTTTATTAAAATGTAGAAGCTAAAAACTCCGGTTTTATTCCTTTTTATTTATTTTTAATCAGACAAAAAAAATTAAGAAACCTTATCATGTAACCATCATATGTAAGCATATAATGATCAATTAGTATTGAAATCTATATAAATATGTTAAAATGTAGAGACAACTTCATCATGCATTTGCATTTTTTTGTTTTGTTAATTAAGTTCTGTTGAATAGGTTTATTGGTGGATCATTATTTTAGTTGAAAACAAGTAATATGAGGTTAATAGTTGGTGTGATTCGGTCGTGCGGCAGAGTATGCATTTCCTCAATTTAATTATTTTTTATCAAAGCATAAAACATGCTTACCACAAAACTTATTCACCAGATTTTCCTCTTTCCACTCTTCCTTCACAGTGTTTTTTAATCAAAAGATTCCTTGTTCATGAGTTTTGACCTATTATCATTTACAGGCCAAGAAGCATGGAGACCAAAAAACAAAGATAAGCTCACGTCCGTTGCAATCAGTAAGCATCGAGTCGCTTACGTGACAGTACTACACTCGTCCGAGGCCTATGTTTGTGGGGCAATAGCCTTAGCACAAAGCATAAGACAATCAGGATCGAACAAAGACATGATTCTCCTCCATGATCGGTCCATATCAAACAGATCCCTTATTGGTCTCAGCTCCGCGGGTTGGAACCTGCGGCTGATTGATAGAATCCGCAGCCCTTTCGCGGAGAAGGACTCTTACAATGAATGGAACTATAGCAAGTTGCGTGTGTGGCAAGTAACTGAGTATGATAAACTTATGTTCATAGATGCAGATTTTATAGTCGTCAAGAAGCTTGATCATCTCTTTTACTATCCGCAATTATCAGCTGCAGGCAATGACAAAGTGTTATTCAACTCCGGAATCATGGTAATTTAAATAAATTAATTATTATACGTTATTACAAATAATTTGATGAAATGTTTGAGAAAATAAATGTCGATAATCGTAATCTGTTTTGTTTTATTTTCTTCTGATTACCTTTTTCATACTAGAAGATGACTTATTTTCATAACATTTTTTGTTTTCCGTTACTGATTTATTGCTTTTTTCCAATCAGAAACCGTTAGAGCACCAGGTTTCTAAAATAAAAAGATATCAGTATTATAATTATTTATTTATGTTTTATTTTCTTTAAACCAGTTAACCATCTATTTCTATTTGAATGACAAGCTTCTTAGGGCATTATTATCCCATGTCTTTTAACCGGGGTTTTTAACTCATGATTTAACATTTTTTTTTTACATTTTCCAGCTAAGAGACAATTCTTATATCTCTTATTTAAGAGATTGTTCTTAGATTTTTTTAGTTAAAAACTAAAAAAAAAATTAAAAACCGTCTTTTATCTGAAGCGAAGAATCCTGGTTAAGAGACCGGAGATAATAATGATCTTAGTATCTTACAAGTTTTTAAAAAATCATAACTAAGAATTTTTGTTCATTTTCTCTCCTAATTTCATTTCTTTTTCTTTAAATGCTAAAATCTCTTCCTAAAATTACCATTGGAGATGTTCACAACATATTTCTATTTTGCGTGTTTTGAGAAAAAATCATAAATCAGTTATAAAGTATTAATTAGTATTATTTTTGTTGCATCAGATTGTCGAGCCATCATCATGTCTTTTTAAAGATCTAATGGAGAAATCCTCCAAGATAGAGTCATACAATGGAGGAGACCAAGGATTCCTCAATGAGATTTTTGTATGGTGGCACAGGTTATCCAAACGCGTGAACACAATGAAGTACTTCGACGAAACTTTTAAAGGAGCACACGACCTTCCAGATGATCTAGAGGGTTTGCACTACTTGGGACTGAAGCCATGGGTATGTTATAGAGACTATGATTGCAACTGGGACATGGATTTAAGGCGGGTGTTTGCCAGTGATTCAGTGCATGAAAAATGGTGGAAAGTTTATGACAAGATGTCAGAGCAGTTGAAAGGTTATTGTGGTTTGAATAAGAAAATGAAGGGAAGGATTGAGAAGTGGAGGAAAATCGCTGAGAATAGTAGTTTGCCTGATAGGCATTGGGAGATAGAAGTGAAAGATCCTAGGAAGAATAATCTTGTTCAGTGAGATTGTTTTTGGCTTTGATTTTATTGAAGTCTTGAGGAAACTTGGGAAGTCAGAATGAAGAACCTTCTGATTCGTGAAAGCGTTTTCGCTTCTGTTTTTTTTTTTTTTTTTTACAAAGGGTTTAAGTTCTGTAGTTTTGAAAGTATAACGGAGAATTTTGGTACGACAGTGTGTAGAATCTTACTTTGGACTTCACATTGTTTTGCTTATATAATCATCAATCGTGTTGGATATGTGAATTATTAAACATTTTACCCATTTATTTTGCTTCTTTTAATTTGGTAATATCATGTAATATATTCTTAAAATTAGTTGGTTGCCCGTGAATTCACATATATAAATATTGTATGAAAATATATATTATGCTTACAAGATCATAATTTTTTATCGTTTTATAAAATATATAAAAAAATTAAAATCAATTTTCAAATAATTTTTTATTTTTATTTCACTTCAAACAATTAAATTTTCTTTTTTAAAAATGTGAAACAAAAATTTCTTTATTTTTTAAAAAAGCTTTAAATACCATCATAGAAGATGGTATTTCAATTCATTGTTTTCACTATAAAATATCATATAAAACCAATCAAATCTCATATAATAGATTTTGTTGACAAAATCCATATTTTCTAATAAACTAGAATTAGAGAGAACTTAAATAAATGACTAATTCAATAAATTTGAATTTCACATAAAATTTATGAATTTTAAATACAATAAGAAGGAATTTGAAAAAAAAAAATCCTCATCTAATAAGACTCTCTTAGTTTTTAACAAGGAATGTAATATATTAAAATTTTGTTTTGGGATGAGAGTTTGAAAAATAAATTTCAATAATTTATTTTAATTGTTTTCAGTATATGACGTATAATTCTGTAATAAATTTTGTTTTTTTCAGATTTTATAAAAATTTAGTCGACAAAATAACCAACTCAATACTATCTTCAAGCACTTTGTTTGGTTCTAATTTACTAGCTTGTCTAGTTGTCTGGTCAGTTTGGTCTAATGCAAAGTCCTTTCGACAAAAAAGGACTCCTTCACAGTTTGGTCACAAGTTAGGACAAAGTCAGTTCCATCAAATCATAGTCGATGGCTTCATTCTCGCAGAAACAATAGTTTTCTTATAAAAGAAAGACTCATGTGTTAGGTGTACATCAGATCACTCATCTAGTATCTATTAAAGGAACATCTTCTATGGTTTCAAGTCATTGATCTTCTTTTAGACGCGCTTTAGTGATTGGATTGATCATCAAGAAATTGACAAACCAGTAAAAAAGATTACGAACATAGCCATTATATTAAATACCCACTAACGTTCATGAATCCACACGTTAACCTACGAACCAAGCTAATGACTCACTCCTTCAATTATCCTTTCCTCATCATCACCACTACACTCTTCCTCTCCTCTATCATCTCCACCGATGAAGCTTTCCCATCGATTCCCACTACCTTCCACGTCGCCAAGCCCCCCTCTGACGATCTTAAACCCATCCGCAGGGAGGTTTATGGCGAAGGGAAGATATTCGACATAACCCACCGGTACACGCAGGATATGCCGGTTTGGGAGTCTTCACAAGGAGTTAAACCGTTCCTGCGTCTAACCACGAGTATGAAGAACCAGTCCCTCTCTAATAGCTCGGAGATGAGACTATCTGTTCACACCGGTACACACCTTGATGCACCAGGTCACTTTCATGACAAGTATTATGAAGCTGGTTTTGATTCTGAGTCGCTTGACCTCCAAGTCCTAAACGGTGAGTATTCATCTATTCTTTTTGTGGGTTTCTATTTTTTTGCTTTGATTTGATCATTTTTGAAGTTTTGAAACTTGGTTTGTTTAAAATTCTCTGTAGGCCTTGCTCTGTTGGTTGATGTTCCAAGGGATAAGAATATCACTGGTGAGTTGAGAGTTTTACTAAACAATGAATAGTTTCAAGAAAATTCATCTCTGTCTAATGGTTTTGGTTGAGTTAAATAGCTGAGGTTATGAAATCACTTCATATTCCAAAGGGAGTTCGTCGTGTGCTCTTCAGAACATTGAACACTGATAGGTAAGTTTCAATATCTGGTAATGAGCTCGTAGAAAATGCTACTCTTGTTTCGAATCCAGGGCTGTGACCGTCTAATAGAATATGCTAGTAGAGCGATCGAACAA
>MU107017.1:41969-64166 GCA_012274485.2 Sinapis alba | reverse complement strand
CGGCTTCACCACCGTCAGAGTCGCCCGCCCCTTCGCCGTCCTCGCTGTCTTCAACGACCCCATCACCGTCAAACGCGGCGTTTAAGGGAGTCATGGTGAGCTATGGAATGATGGGACTCACTATGTTATTGACGTACGGTGTCATGAGCTAAAGTAACAGAGTGGAGACAGAGATTTGCTTGCTCCAATATTATTTTTGGTCTGGATCTTTGTAACTGCTACTACACTATCACCTGCTTCTGTTTGTAATGAAATTTTCCTTCTTGTCATTTTTCATTTTTGTAATAGGTAATGGTGCCAAGTTATGTATTATCATGTTCTACAAACCATATTCGATTTTGATTTATTAAAATGCCGTGCATTAATGAAAGAAACACACAAGTTGAAATATATTTACGCCAAATTAGCGCGTGAAAGGATGGGTTTGAGTTATTTTTCTTTAAAAAAACAAGTCGTCGTATAAAGAACAAAGACGTAGTAACCAGTTTATGTTGTAACAACTTGTCATTAATTCACATATTTTGAGAAATATTCAAAGAATATATAAAATATTGTTTTAATGCATAATTACATTGTTCACTGACATATAATAATGATCAAAGAGGTGTGAAATTTTGTTGTCTCTGTTTCTTTAGAGAATATAAATTTCTTAAATGATTTTTTTATAACACAACTTTCTTTCAAACCTAAACAGCCTCTGAAATTGGGTTTAGTACATATGATTCAGACAACAACGCATGCTTTTCCAAAAGCATCCGCTACTCTGTTCTGATAAGAGGGATCCATAAAAAAGAAATTTGTTCAAAAACAGAGGATATATATAGAATCTCGGCTATAATTCCATAAGTTTAGAATGTATTTATAAATTTTTAAAAACACTAAACAATATAAGTTTCAGTCTATGGAGTATTTTACTGAAAACTCAATATTTTCGTAGGGGTTAACCTATATATTTTGAGAAATATTCAAAAAATATGAAAATTTTGTTTTGATGAATAATTTCATTTTTACTGATATAGGATGATGGTCAAAGATATTTGGAAATTTTGTTGTCTCTGTTTCTCTAAAAAATAGAGAATTCTTAGTGGTTATTCTACAAATTTAGGTAATATATGAAGTTTTATTAAATTAATTGTTAAAAAATTAGATATGATGTCCATGTACCATGAAAAAAGGTTTGGCATACATTAATATAACTGTAGAATGTGTGTATAAATTTTTATAAAACAGTAAAAATTAAAGTTTCACCATGTAGAGTATTTACCGAGACCTCATTATTTTCGTAGGGGTTAACCCACATATTTTGAAAAATATTCAAAAATATAAAATTTTTATTTTAATGCATATTTGCATCGTTCACTGAAAGATGATAATGGTCAAAGAGTTTGGAACTTTTATTGTCTCCGTTTTTCTAGAGAGTAAAGTTTTTTAGTGGTTGTTACACTTATTTTAGGCAGTATATGAAGTTTTATTAAATTAATTGTTAAACAAATTTGAAATGATACCCATGTACCATGAAAAAAGTTTGGAAAACATTAATACAACTGTAGAATGTGTTTATAATTTTTTATAAAACAGTAAAAAAATATAAGTTTCACTATGTAGAGTATTTACCGAGAACTCATTATTTTCGTAGGGGTTAACCTACATATTTTGAGAAATATTCCAAAATATGAAAATCTTATTGAATACATATTTTCACCGTTCACTGAAAGATGATGAAGGTCAAAGAGTTTGAAACTTTTTTTTGTCTCTGTTTCTCTAGAGAATAGAGATTTCTTAGTGGTTATTACACTTATTTAGGCAGTATATGAAGTTTTACTAAATTAATTATTAATTTTTTTGAAATAATGCCCATGTACCGTGAAAAAGGTTTGGCATACATTAATACAACTTTGGAATGTGTTTATAAATTTTTATAAAGTAGTAAAAAATATAAGTTTACTATATAGAGTATTTACCGAAAATTCATTATTTTTGTAAGGGTTGTTAACCCACATATATTTTGAGAAATATTTCAAAAAATATGAAAAACTTATTTTAATGCATATTCGCATCGTTCACTGACATAGAATTATGGTCAAAGATTTTTGAACTTTTGTTATCTCTATTTCTCTAGAGAATACAAGTTTCTTAGTGGTTATTACACTTATTTAGGCAATATATGAAATTCTATTAAATTAATTGTTAATTTTTTTTTAAAATGATACACATGTACCATGAAAAAGGTTTGGCATACATTAACACAACAGTAGAATGTGTTTATAAATTTTAATAAAACAGTAAAAAAATATAAGTTTCACTATGTAGAGTATTTACCGAGAACTCATTATTTTCGTAGGGGTTAAGTCATATATTTTGAGAAATACTCCAAAATATGAAAATCTTTTTTTAATGCATATTTGCATCTTTCACTGAAAGATGATGATGGTCAAAGATTTTTGAACTTTTGTTGTCTCCGTTTCTTTAGAGAATAGAAATTTCTTAGTGGTTATTATACTTCTTTAGGCAGCATATGAAGTTTTATTAAATTAATTGTTAAAAAATTAAAATGATGCCCATGTACCATGAAAAAAATTTGGAATACATTAATACAACTTTAGAATGTGTTTATAAATTTTTATAAAACAGTAAAAATATAAGTTTCACGATATAGTATATTTACTGAAAAATCATTATTTTCGTAGGGGTTAACCCACACATTTTGTGAAATATTCAAAAAATATAAAAATCTTATTTTAATGCATATTTGTATCGTTCACTGACATAGAATGATGGTCAAAGAGTTTGGAACTCTTGTTATCTCCCTTTCTCTAGAGAATAGAGATTTCTTAGTGGTTATTCCACTTATTTAGGTAGTTTATGAAGTTTTACTAAATTAATTGTTAAAAAAATTTAAATAATGCCCATGTACCATGAAAAGGGTTTGGCATACATTAATACAACTTTGGAATGTGTTTATAATTTTTTATAAAACAGTAAAAAATATAAGTTTAACTATATAAAGTATTTACCGAAAAGTCATTATTCTCGTTGGGGTTAACCCACATATTTTGAGAAATATTTCAAAAATATGAAAAACTTATTTCAATGCATATTTGCATCGTCCACTGACATAGAATTATGGTCAAAGAGAATACAAATTTCTTAGTGGTTATTACACTTATTTAGGCAGTATATGAAGTTCTATTAAATTAATTGTTAAAAAAATTGAAATGATACCCATGTACCATGAAAAAGGTTTGGCATACATTAATACAACTGTAGAATGTGTTTATAAATTTTTATAAAACAGTAAAAATATAAGTTTCAATATGTAGAGTATTTACCAAGAACTCATTATTTTCGTAGGAGTTAACCCACATATTTTGAGAAATACTCCAAAATATGAAAATATTATATTAATTCATATTTGCATCGTTCACTGACATAGGTTGATGGTCAAAGAGTTTGAGACTTTTGTTGTCTCTGTTTCTCTAGAGAATAGAGATTTCTTAGTTGTTAATACACAAATTTCGGCAGTATATGAAGTTTTATTAAATTAATTGTTTAAATATTTGAAATGATACACATGAACCATGAAAAAGGTTTGGCATACAGTAATAAAAATGTAAAATTTGTTTATAACTTTTTTATAAAACAGTAAAGAATATAAGTTTCAGTATATCGAGTATATACCGAAAACTCAATATTTTCGTAGGGACCCACATATTTTGAGAAAAATTCAAAAATATGAAAATCTTATTTTAATGCAAATTTGCACCGTTCATTGACATAGGATGATGGTAAAAGAGTTTGGAATTTTTGTTATCTCCGTTTCTCTAGAGAATTGAGATTTCTTTGTTGTTAATATACAAATTTCGGTTGTATATGAAGTTTTATTAAAGTAATTGTTAATTTTTTTGAAAAGATGCACATGTACCTTGAAAATGTTTTGTCATACATTAATACAAACGTAGAATGTGTTTATAATTTTTTATAAAACAGTAAAAAATATAAGTTTCAGTATATCGAGTATTTACCGAAAACTCAATATTTTCGTAGGAGTTAACCCACATATTTTGAGAAAAATTCAAAAAAATGAAAATCTTATTTTAATGCATATTTTCATCATTCACTGACATAGGATGATGGTCAATAAGTTTGAAACTTTTTTTATCTCCGTTTCTCTAGAGAATTGAGATTTCTTATTAAATTAATTGTTTTTATATTTGAAATGATACACATTTACCATGAGAAAGGTTTGGAATACATTAATACAAATATAGAATGTGTTTATATTTTTCTATAAAACAGTAAAGAATATAAGTTTCAGTATATCGAGTATTTACTGAAAACTCAATATTTTCGTAGGGGTTAACCCACATATTTTGAGAAAAATTCAAAAAATATTAAAATCTTATTTAATGCATATTGCATCATTCACTGACAGTCGATGATGGTAAATAAGTTTGGAACTTTTGTTATCTCCGTTTCTCTAGAGAATTGAGATTTCTTTGTTGTTAATACACAAAATTGGGTAGTATATGAGGTTTTATTAAATTAATTGTTTTTAAATTTGAAATGATACACATGTACCATGAAAAAGGTTTGGCATACATTAATACAAATGTATAATGTGTTTATAAATTTTTATAAAACAGTAAAAAATATAAGTTTCAGTATATCGAGTATTTACCAAAAACTCAATATTTTTGTAGGGGTTAACCCACATATTTTGAGAAAAATTCAAAAAATATGAAAATCTTATTTTAATGCATATTTGCATCGTTCAGTGACGTAGGGTGATGGTAAAAGAGTTTGGAACTTTTGTTATCTCCGTTTCTCTAGAGAATTGAGATTTCTTTGTTGTTAATACACAAAATTGGGTAGTATATGAGACTTTATTAAATCAATTGTTTTTAAATTTGAAATGATACACATGTACCATGAAAAAGGTTTGGCATACATTCATACAAATTTGCATCATTCACTAACATAGGATGATGGTCAATAAGTTTGGAACTTTTGTTATCTCCGTTTCTCTAGAGAATTGAGATTTTTTTGTTGTTAATACACAAAATTGGGTAGTATATGAAGTTTTATTAAATTAATTGTTTTTAAATTTGAAATGATAAAATATTCCATTTAAAAGGTTTGGCATTCATTCATACAAATGTAGAATGTGTTTATATTTTTTTATAAAACAGTAAAGAATATAAGTTTCAGTATATCGAGTATTTACCGAAAACTCAGTATTTTCGTAGGGGTTAACCCACATATTTTGAGAAAAATTCAAAAGAATATGAAAATCTTATTTTAATGCATATTTACATCATTCACTAACATAGGATGATGGTCAATAAGTTTGGAACTTTTGTTATCTACGTTTCTCTAGAAAATTGAGATTTCTTTGTTGTTAATACACAAATTTGGGTAGTATATTAAGTTTTCTTAAATTAATTGTTTTAAATTTGAAATGATACAAATATACCATTTAAAAGGTTTGGCATTCATTAATACAAATGTAGAATGTGTTTATAATTTTTTATAAAACAGTAAAGAATATAAGTTTCAGTATATCTAGTATTTACCGAAAACTCAATATTTTCGTAGGGGTTAACCCACATATTTTGAGAAAAAATCAATAAATATGAAAATCTTATTTTAATGCATATTTGCATCATTCACTGACATAGGATGATGGTCAATAAGTTTGGAACTTTTGTTATCTCCGTTTCTATAGAGAATTAAGATTTCTTTGTTGGTAATACACAAAATTGGGTAGTATATGAAGTTTTATTAAATCAATTGTTTTAAAATTTGAAATGATACAAATATACCAATGAAAAGGTTTGGCATACAATAATACGAATGTAGAATGTGTTTATAAATTTTTATAAAACAGTAAAGAATATAAGTTTCAGTATATCGAGTATTTACCGAAAACTCAGTATTTTCGTAGGGGTTAACCCACATATTTTGAGAAAAAATAAAAATAAGAAATCTTATTTTAATGCATATTTGCATCATTCACTTACATAGGATGATGTTCAATAAGTTTGGAACTTTTGTTATCTTCGTTTCAATAGAGAATTGAGATTTCTTTGTTGGTAATACACAAAATTGGGTAGTATATGAAGTTTTACTAAATCAATTGTTTTAAAATTTGAAATGATACAAATATACCAATGAAAAGGTTTGGCATACAATAATACAAATGTCGAATGTGTTTATAAATTTTTATAAAACAGTAAAGAATATAAGTTTCAGTATATCGAATATTTACCGAAAACTCAATATTTTCGTAGGGGTTAACCCACATATTTTCAGAAAAATTCAAAAAATATGAAAGTCTTATTTTAATGCATATTTGCATCATTCACTGACATAAGATGATGGTCAATAAGTTTGGAACTTTTGTTATCTCCGTTTCTCTAGAGAATTGAGATTTCTTTGTTGTTAATACACAAATTTGGGTAGTATATTAAGTTTTCTTAAATTAATTGTTTTTAAATTTGAAATGATACAAATATACCATTTAAAAGGTTTGGCATTCATTAATACAAATGTAGAATGTGTTTATAATTTTTTTATAAAACAGTAAAGAATATAAGTTTCAGTATATCTAGTATTTACCGAAAACTCAATATTTTCATAGGGGTTAACCCACATATTTAAAAAAAATTCAAAAATATGAAAATCTTATTTTAATGCATATTTGCATCATTCACTGACATAAGATGATGGTCAATAAGTATGGAACTTTTGTTATCTCCGTTTCTCTTGAGAATTGAGATTTCTTTGTTGTTAATACATAAATTTGGGCAGTATATGAAGTTTATTAAATCAATTTTTTAAAAATTTGAAATGATACAAATATACCAATTAAAAGGTTTGGAATAAATTAATACAAATGTAGAATGTGTTTATAAATTTTTATAAAACAGTAAAGAATATAAGTTTTAGTATATCGAGTATTTACCGAAAACTCAGTATTTTCGTAGGGGTTAACCCACATATTTTGAGAAAAAATCAATAAATATGAAAATCTTATTTTAATGCATATTTGCATCATTCACTGACATAGGATGATGGTCAATAAGTTTGGAACTTTTGTTATCTCCGTTTCTATAGAGAATTAAGATTTCTTTGTTGGTAATACACAAAATTGGGTAGTATATGAAGTTTTATTAAATCAATTGTTTTAAAATTTGAAATGATACAAATATACCAATGAAAAGGTTTGGCATACAATAATACAAATGTAGAATGTGTTTATAAATTTTTATAAAACAGTAAAGAATATAAGTTTCAGTATATCGAGTATTTACCGAAAACTCAATATTTTCGTAGGGGTTAACCCACATATTTTGAGAAAAAATCAAAAAATATGGAAATCTTATTTTAATGCATATTTGCATCCTTCACTGACATAGGATGATGGTCAATAAGTTTGGAACTTTTGTTATCTCCGTTTCTATAGAGAATTGAGATTTCTTTGTTGGTAATACACAAAATTGGGTAGTATATGAAGTTTTATTAAATCAATTGTTTTAAAATTTGAAATGATACAAATATACCAATGAAAAGGTTTGGCATACAATAATACGAATGTAGAATGTGTTTATAAATTTTTATAAAACAGTAAAGAATATAAGTTTCAGTATATCGAGTATTTACCGAAAACTCAATATTTTCGTAGGGGTTAACCCACATATTTTGAGAAAAATTCAAAAAATATGAAAATCTTAGTTTAATGTATATTTGCATCATTCACTGACATAGGATGATGGTCAATAAGTTTGGAACTTTTGTTATCTCCGTTTCTCTAGAGAATTGAGATTTCTTTGTTGTTAATACACAAATTGGGTAGTATATGAAGTTTTATTAAATTAATTGTTTTAAAATTTGAAATGATAAAAATATACCATTTAAAAGGTTTGACATTCATTAAGACAAATGTAGAATGTGTTTATAACTTTTTTATAAAACAGTAAAGAATATAAGTTTCAGTATATCTAGTATTTACCAAAAACTCAATATTTTCATAGGGGTTAACCCACATATTTAAAAAAAATTCAAAAATATGAAAATCTTATTTTAATGCATATTTGCATCATTCACTGACATAAGATGATGGTCAATAAGTATGGAACTTTTGTTATCTCCGTTTCTCTTGAGAATTGAGATTTCTTTGCTGTTAATACATAAATTTGGGCAGTATATGAAGTTTATAAAATCAATTTTTAAAAAATTTGAAATGATACAAATATACCAATTAAAAGGTTTGGAATAAATTAATACAAATGTAGAATGTGTTTATAATTTTTTATAAAACAGTAAAGAATATAAGTTTCAGTATATCGAGTATTTACCGAAAACTCAGTATTTTCGTAGGGTTAACCCACATATTTTGAGAAAAAATCAAAAAATATAAAAATCTTATTTTAATGCATATTTGCATCATTCACTGACATAGGATGATGGTCAATAAGTTTGGAACTTTTGTTATCTCTGTTTCTATAGAGAATTAAGATTTCTTTGTTGGTAATACACAAAATTGGGTAGTATATGAAGTTTTATTAAATCAATTGTTTTAAAATTTGAAATGATACAAATATACCAATGAAAAGGTTTGGCATACAATAATACGAATGTAGAATATGTTTATAAAGTTTTATAAAACAGTAAAGAATATAAGTTTCAGTATATCGAGTATTTACCGAAAACTCAATATTTTCGTAGGGGTTAACCCACATATTTTGAGAAAAATTCAAAAAATATGAAAATCTTAGTTTAATGTATATTTGCATCATTCACTGACATAGGATGATGGTCAATAAGTTTGGAACTTTTGTTATCTCCGTTACTCTAGAGAATTGAGATTTCTTTGTTGTTAATACACAAATTGGGTAGTATATGAAGTTTTATTAAATTAATTGTTTTAAAATTTGAAATGATAAAAATATACCATTTAAAAGGTTTGGCATTCATTAAGACAAATGTAGAATGTGTTTATAATTTTTTATAAAACAGTAAAGAATTTAAGTTTCCGTATATCGAGTATTTACCGAAAACTCAATATTTTCGTAGGGGGTTAAACCACATATTTTGAAAAAAATTCAAAAAATATGAAAATCTTATTTTAATGCATATTTGCATCATTCACTGACATAGGATGATGGTCAATAATTTTAGAACTTTTGTTATTTCCGTTTCTCTAGAGAATTGAGATTTCTTTGTTGTTAATACACAAATTTGGGCAGTATATGAAGTTTTATTAAATCAATTGTTTTAAAATTTGAAATGATACAAATATACCAATTAAAAGGTTTGGAATACATTAATACAAATGTAGAATGTGTTTATAAATTTTTATAAAACAGTAAAGAATATAAGTTTTAGTATATCGAGTATTTACGGAAAACTCAATATTTTCGTAGGGGTTAACCCACATATTTACTGAAAAATACAAAAATATAAAAATCTTATTTTAATGCATATTTTCATCATTCACTGACATAGGATGATGGTCAATAAGTTTGGAACTTTTGTTAACTCCGTTTCTCTAGAGAATTAAGATTTCTTTAGTGTTAATACACAAATTTGGGTAGTATATTAAGTTTTCTTAAATTAATTGTTTTTAAATTTGAAATGATACAAATATACCATTTAAAAGGTTTGGCATTCATTAATACAAACGTAGAATGTGATTATAATTTTTTATAAAACAGTAAAGAATATAAGTTTCGGTAAATATTAGATATACTGAAACTTATATTCTATACTGAAACTAGTATTTTCTGAAAACTCAATATTTTCGTAGGAGTTAACCCACATATTTGGAAAAAATTCAAAAATATGAAAATCTTATTTTAATGCATATTTGCATCATTCACTGACATAGGATTATGGTCAATAAGTTTGGAAATTTTGTTATCTTCGTTTCTCTTGAGAATTGAGATTTCTTTGTTGTTAATATACAAATTTAGGCAGTATATGAAGTTTTATTAAATCAATTTTTTAAAAACTTGAAATGATACAAATATACCAATTAAAAGGTTTGGCATACAAATAAGTTTCAGTATATTGAGTATTTACCGAAAACTCAGTATTTTCGTAGGGGTTAACCCACATATTTTGAGAAAAAATTAAAAAATATGAAAATCTTATTTTAATGCATATTTGCATCATTCACTGACATAGGATGATGGTCAATAAGTTTGGAACTTTTGTTATCTCCGTTTCTATAGAGAATTGAGATTTCTTTGTTGGTAATACACAAAATTGGGTAGTATATGAAGTTTTATTAAATCAATTGTTTTAAAATTTGAAATGATACAAATATACCAATGAATAGGTTTGGCATACAATAATACAAATGTAGAACATTTTTATAATTTTTATAAAACAGTAAAGAATATAAGTTTCAGTATATCGAGTATTTACCGAAAACTCAATATTTTCGTAGGGGCTAACCCACATATTTTGAGAAAAAATGAAAAAATATGGAAATATAATTTTAATGCATATTTGCATCCTTCACTGACATAGGATGATGGTCAATAAGTTTGGAACTTTTGTTATCTCCATTTCTATAGAGAATTGAGATTTCTTTGTTGGTAATACACAAAATTGGGTAGTATATGAAGTTTTATTAAATCAATTGTTTTCAAATTTGAAATGATACAAATATACCAATGAAAAGGTTTGGCATACAATAATAAAAATGTAGAATGTGTTTATAAATTTTATAAAACAGTAAAGAATATAAGTTTCAGTATATCGAGTATTTACCGAAAACTCAATATTTTCGTAGAGGTTAACCCACATATTTTGAGAAAAAATCAAAAAATTTGGAAATCTTATTTTAATGCATGTTTGCATCCTTCACTGAGATAGGATGATGGTCAATAAGTTTGGAACTTTTTTTATCTCCGTTTCTATAGAGAATTGAGATTTCTTTGTTGGTAATACACAAAATTGGGTAGTATATGAAATTTTATTAAATCAATTGTTTTAAAATTTGAAATGATACAAATATACCAATGAAAAGGTTTGGCATACAATAATACAAATGTAGAATGTGTTTATAAATTTTATAAAACAGTAAAGAATATAAGTTTCAGTATATCGAGTATTTACCGAAAACTCAATATTGTCGTAGGGGTTAACCCACATATTTTGAGAAAAAATCAAAAAATATGGAAATCTTATTTTAATGCATATTTGCATCCTTCACTGACATAGGATGATGGTCAATAAGTTTGGAACTTTTGTTATCTCCGTTTCTATAGAGAATTGAGATTTCTTTGTTGGTAATACACAAAATTGGGTAGTATATGAAGTTTTATTAAATCAATTGTTTTAAAATTTGAAATGATACAAATATACCAATGAAAAGGTTTGGCATACAATAATACAAATGTAGAATGTGTTTATAAATTTTATAAAACAGTAAAGAATATAAGTTTCAGTATATCGAGTATTTACCGAAAACTCAATATTTTCGTAGGGGTTAACCCACATATTTTGAGAAAAAATCAAAAAATATGGAAATCTTATTTTAATGCATGTTTGCATCCTTCACTGAGATAGGATGATGGTCAATAAGTTTGGAACTTTTTTATCTCCGTTTCTATAGAGAATTGAGATTTCTTTGTTGGTAATACACAAAATTGGGTAGTATATGAAATTTTATTAAATCAATTGTTTTAAAATTTGAAATGATACAAATATACCAATGAAAAGGTTTGGCATACAATAATACAAATGTATAATGTGTTTATAAATTTTATAAAACAGTAAAGAATATAAGTTTCAGTATATCGAATATTTACCGAAAACTCAATATTTTCGTAGGGGTTAACCCACATATTTTGAGAAAAAATCAAAAAATATGGAAATATTATTTTAATGCATATTTGCATCCTTCACTGACATAGGATGATGGTCAATAAGTTTGGAACTTTTGTTATCTCCGTTTCTATAGGGAATTGAGATTTCTTTGTTGGTAATACACAAAATTGAGTAGTATAAGAAGTTTTATTAAATCAATTGTTTTAAAATTTGAAATGATACAAATATACCAATGAAAAGGTTTGGCATACAATAATACAAATGTAGAATGTGTTTATAAATTTTATAAAACAGTAAAGAATACAAGTTTCAGTATATCGAGTATTTACCGAAAACTCAGTATTTCGTAGGGGTTAACCCACATATTTTGAGAAAAAAATCAAAAAATATGGAAATCTTATTTTAATGCATATTTGCATCCTTCACTGACATAGGATGATGGTTAATAAGTTTGGAACTTTTGTTATCTCCGTTTCTATAGAGAATTGAGATTTCTTTGTTGGTAATACACAAAATTGGGTAGTATATGAAGTTTTATTAAATCAATTGTTTTAAAATTTGAAATGATACAAATATACCAATGAAAAGGTTTGGCATACAATAATACAAATGTAGAATGTGTTTATAATTTTTATAAAACAGTAAAGAATATAAGTTTCAGTATATCGAGTATTTACCGAAAACTCAATATTTTCGTAGGGGTTAACCCACATATTTTGAGAAAAAATCAAAAAATATGAAAATCTTATTTTAATGCATATTTGCATCCTTCACTGACATAGGATGATGGTTAATAAGTTTGGAACTTTTGTTATCTCCGTTTCTATAGAGAATTGAGATTTCTTTGTTGGTAATACACAAAATTGGGTAGTATATGAAGTTTTATTAAATCAATTGTTTTAATATTTGAAATGATACAAATATACCAATGAAAAGGTTTGGCATACAATAATACAAATGTAGAATGTTTTTATAAATTTTATAAAACAGTAAAGAATATAACTTTCAGTATATCGAGTATTTACCGAAAACTCAATATTTTCGTAGGGGTTAACCCACATATTTTGAGAAAAAATCAAAAAATATGAAAATCTTATTTTAAGGCATATTTGCATTATTCACTGACATAGGATGATGGTCAATAAGTTTCGAACTTTTGTTATCTCCGTTTCTCTAGAGAATTAAGATTTCTTTGTTGTTAATACACAAAATTGGGTAGTATATGAAGTTTTATTAAATTAATTGTTTTGAAACTTGAAATGATACACATTTACCATGAAAAAGGTTTAGCATACATTAATACAAATGTAGAATGTGTTTATATTTTTTTTATAAAACAGTAAAGAATATAAGTTTCAGTATATCGAGTATTTACCGAAAACTCAATATTTTCGTAGGGGTTAGCCCACATATTTTGAGAAAAAATCAAAAAATATGAAAATCTTATTTTAAAGCATATTTGCATCCTTCACTGACATAGGATGATGTTCAATAAGTTTGGAACTTTTGTTATCTCCGTTTCTATAGAGAATTGAGATTTCTTTGTTGGTAATACACAAAATTGGGTAGTATATGAAGTTTTATTAAATCAATTGTTTTAAAATTTGAAATGATACAAATATACCAATGAAAAGGTTTGGCATACAATAATACAAATGTAGAATGTGTTTATAAATTTTATAAAACAGTAAAGAATATAAGTTTCAGTATATCGAGTATTTACCGAAAACTCAATATTTTCGTAGGGGTTAACCCACATATTTTGAGAAAAAATCAAAAAATATGGAAATCTTATTTTAATGCATATTTGCATCCTTCACTGACATAGGATGATGGTCAATAAGTTTGGAACTTTTGTTATCTCCGTTTCTATAGAGAATTGAGATTTCTTTGTTGGTAATACACAAAATTGGGTAGTATATGAAGTTTTATTAAATCAATTGTTTTAAAATTTGAAATGATACAAATATACCAATGAAAAGGTTTGGCATACAATAATACAAATGTAGAATGTGTTTATAAATTTTATAAAACAGTAAAGAATATAAGTTTCAGTATATCGAGTATTTACCGAAAACTCAATATTTTCGTAGGGGTTAACCCACATATTTTGAGAAAAAATCAAAAAATATGGAAATCTTATTTTAATGCATATTTGCATCCTTCACTGACATAGGATGATGGTCAATAAGTTTGGAACTTTTGTTATCTCCGTTTCTATAGAGAATTGAGATTTCTTTGTTGGTAATACACAAAATTGGGTAGTATATGAAGTTTTATTAAATCAATTGTTTTAAAATTTGAAATGATACAAATATACCAATGAAAAGGTTTGGCATACAATAATACAAATGTAGAATGTGTTTATAAATTTTATAAAACAGTAAAGAATATAAGTTTCAGTATATCGAGTATTTACCGAAAACTCAATATTTTCGTAGGGGTTAACCCACATATTTTGAGAAAAAATCAAAAAATATGGAAATCTTATTTTAATGCATATTTGCATCCTTCACTGACATAGGATGATGGTCAATAAGTTTGGAACTTTTGTTATCTCCGTTTCTATAGAGAATTGAGATTTCTTTGTTGGTAATACACAAAATTGGGTAGTATATGAAGTTTTATTAAATCAATTGTTTTAAAATTTGAAATGATACAAATATACCAATGAAAAGGTTTGGCATACAATAATACAAATGTAGAATGTGTTTATAAATTTTATAAAACAGTAAAGAATACAAGTTTCAGTATATCGAGTATTTACCGAAAACTCAGTATTTTCGTAGGGGTTAACCCACATATTTTGAGAAAAAATCAAAAAATTAGGAAATCTTATTTTAATGCATATTTGCATCCTTCACTGACATAGGATGATGGTCAATAAGTTTGGAACTTTTGTTATCTCCGTTTCTATAGAGAATTGAGATTTCTTTGTTGGTAATACACAAAATTGGGTAGTATATGAAGTTTTATTAAATCAATTGTTTTAAAATTTGAAATGATACAAATATACCAATGAAAAGGTTTGGCATACAATAATACAAATGTAGAATGTGTTTATAAATTTTTATAAAACAGTAAAGAATATAAGTTTCAGTATATCGAGTATTTACCGAAAACTCAATATTTTCGTAGGGGTTAACCCACATATTTTGAGAAAAAATCAAAAAATACGGAAATTTTATTTTAATGCATATTTGCATCATTCACTGACATAGGATGATGGTCAATAATTTAAAAACTTTTGTTATCTCCGTTTCTCTACAGAATTGAGATTTATTTGTTGTTAATACACAAATTTGGGCAGTATATGAAGTTTTATTAAATCAAATTTTTAAAAATTTGAAATGATACAAATATACCAATTAAAAGGTTTGGCATACATTAATACAAATGTAGAATGTGTTTATAAATTTTTATAAAACAGTAAAGAATATAAGTTTCAGTATATCGAGTATTTACGGAAAATTCAGTATTTTCGTAGGGGTTAACCCACATATTTGGAAAAAATTCAAAAAATGTAAAAATCTTATTTTAATGCATATTTGCATCATTCACTGACATAGGATGATGGTCAATAAGTTTGGAACTTTTGTTATCTCCGTTTCTCTTGAGAATTGAGATTTCTTTGTTGTTAATACACAAATTTGGGCAGTATATGAAGTTTTATTAAATCAATTTTTTAAAAATTTGAAATGATACAAATATACCAATTAAAAGGTTTTGCATACATTAATACAAATGTATAATGTGTTTATAAATTTTTATAAAACTGTAAAGAATATAAGTTTCAGTATATCGAGTATTTACGGAAAACTCAGTATTTTCGTAGGGGTTAACCCACATATTTAGAAAAAACTCAAAAAATATGAAAATATTATTTTAATGCATATTTGCATCATTCACTGACATAGGATTATGATCAATAAGTTTGGAACTTTTGTTATCTTCGTTTCTCTTGAGAATTTAGATTTCTTTGTTATTAATACACAAATTTGAGCAGTATATGAAGTTTTATTAAATCAATTTTTTAAAAATTTGAAATGATACAAATATACCAATTAAAAGGTTTGGCATACATTATTACAAATGTAGAATGTGTTTATAAATTTTATAAAACAATAAAGAATATAAGTTTCAGTATATCGAGTATTTACCGAAAACTCAGTATTTTCGTAGGGGTTAACCCACATATTTTGAGAAAAAAAATGAAAATCTTATTTTAATGCATATTTTCATCATTCACTGACATAGGATGATGGTCAATAAGTTTGGAACTTTTGTTATCTCCGTTTCTATAGAGAATTGTGATTTCTTTGTTGGTAATACACAAAATTGGGTAGTGTATGAAGTTTTATTAAATCAATTGTTTTAAAATTTTAAATGATACAAATATACCAATGAAAAGGTTTGGCACACAATAATACAAATGTAGAATGTGTTTATAAATTTTATAAAACAGTAAAGAATATAAGTTTCAGTATATCGAGTATTTACCGAAAACTCAATATTTTCGTAGGGGATAACCCACATATTTTGAGAAAAAATAAAAAAAATATGGAAATCTTATTTTAATGCATATTTGCATCCTTCAATGACATAGGATGATGTTCAATAAGTTTGGAACTTTTGTTATCTCCGCTTCTATAGAGAATTGAGATTTCTTTGTTGGTAATACACAAAATTGGGTAGTATATGAAGTTTTATTAAATCAATTGTTTTAAAATTTGAAATGATACAAATATACCAATGAAAAGGTTTGGCATACATTAATACAAATGTAGAATATGTTTCTAAATTTTTATAAAACAGTAAAGAATATAAGTTTCAGTATATTCAGTATTTACCGAAAACTCAGTATTTTCGTAGATATTTACCCACATATTTTGAGAAAAATTCAAAAAATATGAAAATCTTAGTTTAATGCATATTTGCATCATTCACTGACATAGGATGATGGTCAATAAGTTTGGAACTTTTGTTATCTCCGTTTCTCTAGAGAATTGAGATTTCTTTGTTGTTAATACACAAAATTGGGTAGTATATGAAGTTTTATTAAATTAATTGTTTTTAAATTTGAAATGATAAAAATATACCATTTAAAAGGTTTGGCATTCATTAATACAAATGTAGAATGTGTTTATAATTTTTTATAAAACAGTAAAGAATATAAGTTTCAGTATATCGAGTATTTACCGAAAACTCAGTATTTTCGTAGGGGTTAACCCACATATTTTGAGAAAAATTCAAAAAATATGAAAATCTTATTTTAATGCATATTTGCATCATTCACTGACATAGGATGATGGTCAATAAGTTTGGAACTTTTGTTATCTCCGTTTCTCTAGAGAATTGAGATTTCTTTGTTGTTAATACACAAAATTGGGTAGTATATGAAGTTTTATTAAATTAATTGTTTTTAAATTTGAAATGATAAAAATATACCATTTAAAAGGTTTGGCATTCATTAATACAAATGTAGAATGTGTTTATAATTTTTTATAAAACAGTAAAGAATATAAGTTTCAGTATATCGAGTATTTACCGAAAACTCAGTATTTTCGTAGGGGTTAACCCACATATTTTGAGAAAAATTCAAAAAATATGAAAATCTTATTTTAATGCATATTTGCATCATTCACTGACATAGGATGATGGTCAATAAGTTTGGAACTTTTGTTATCTCCGTTTCTCTAGAGAATTGAGATTTCTTTGTTGTTAATACACAAAATTGGGTAGTATATGAAGTTTTATTAAATTAATTGTTTTTAAATTTGAAATGATAAAAATATACCATTTAAAAGGTTTGGCATTCATTAATACAAATGTAGAATGTGTTTATAATTTTTTATAAAACAGTAAAGAATATAAGTTTCAGTATATCGAGTATTTACCGAAAACTCAGTATTTTCGTAGGGGTTAACCCACATATTTTGAGAAAAATTCAAAAAATATGAAAATCTTATTTTAATGCATATTTGCATCATTCACTGACATAGAATGATGGTAAATAAGTTTGGAGCTTTTGTTATCTCCGTTTCTCTAGAGAATTGAGATTTCTTTGTTGTTAATACACAAATTGGGTAGTATATGAAGTTTTATTAAATCAATTGTTTTAAAATTTGAAATGATACAAACATACCAATTAAAAGGTTTGGCATACATTAATACAAATGTAGAATGTGTTTATAAATTTTTATAAAACAGTAAAGAATATAAGTTTCAGTATATCGAGTATTTACGGTAAACTCAATATTTTCGTAGAGGTTAACCCACATATTTGAAAAAATTCAAAAAATATAAAAATCTTATTTTAATGCATATTTGCATCATTCACTGACATAGGATTATGGTCAATAATTTTGGAACTTTTGTTATCTCCGTTTCTCTAGAGTATTGAGATTTCTTTGTTGTTAATACACAAATTTGGGCAGTATATGAAGTTTTATTAAATCAATTTCTTAAAAATTTGAAATGATACAAATATACCAATGAAAAGGTTTGGCATACAATAATACAATGTAGAATGTTTTTATAAATTTTATAAAACAGTAAAGAATATAAGTTTCAGTATATCGAGTATTTACCGAAAACTCAATATTTTCGTAGGGGTTAACCCACATATTTTGAGAAAAATTCAAAAAATATGAAAATCTTATTTTAATGCATATTTGCATTATTCACTGACATAGGATGATGGTCAATAAGTTTCGAACTTTTGTTATCTCCGTTTCTCTAGAGAATTGAGATTTCTTTGTTGTTAATACACAAAATTGGGTAGTATATGAAGTTTTATTAAATTAATTGTTTTGAAATTTGAAATGATACACAATTACCATGAAAAATGTTTAGCATACATTAATACAAATGTAGAATGTGTTTGTATTTTTTTATAAAACAGTAAAGAATATAAGTTTCAGTATATCGAGTATTTACCGAAAACTCAATATTTTCGTAGGGGTTAGCCCACATATTTTGAGAAAAAATCAAAAAATATGAAAATCTTATTTTAATGCATATTTGCATCCTTCACTGACATAGGATGATGGTTAATAAGTTTGGAACTTTTGTTATCTCCGTTTCTATAGAGAATTGAGATTTCTTTTTTGTTAATACACAAATTGGGTAGTATATGAAGTTTTATTAAATCAATTTTTTAAAAATTTGAAATGATACAAATATACCAATTAAAAGGTTTGGCATACATTATTACAAATCTAGAATGTGTTTATAAATTTTATTAAATAGTAAAGAATATAAGTTTCAGTATATCGAGTATTTACCGAAAACTCAGTATTTTCGTAGGGGTTTACCCACATATTTTGAGCAAAAATTAAAAAATATGAAAATATTATTTTAATGCATGTTTGCATCCTTCACTGACATAGGATGATGGTTAATAAGTTTGGAACTTTTGTTATCTCCGTTTCTATAGAGAATTGAGATTTCTTTGTTGGTAATACACAAAATTGGGTAGTATATGAAGTTTTATTAAATCAATTGTTTTAAAATTTAAAATGATACAAATATACCAATGAAAAGGTTTGGCATACAATAATACAAATGTAGAATGTTTTTATAAATTTTATAAAACAGTAAATAATATAAGTTTCAGTATATCGAGTATTTACCGAAAACTCAATATTTTCGTAGGGGTTAACCCACATATTTTAAGAAAAATTCAAAAAATATGAAAATCTTATTTTAATGCATATTTGCATTATTCACTGACATAGGATGATGGTCAATAAGTTTCAAACTTTTGTTATCTCCGTTTCTCTAGAGAATTGAGATTTCTTTGTTGTTAATACACAAAATTGGGTAGTATATGAAGTTTTATTAAATTAATTGTTTTGAAATTTGAAATGATACACATTTACCATGAAAAAGGTTTAGCATACATTAATACAAATGTAGAATGTGTTTATATTTTTTTATAAAACAGTAAAGAATATAAGTTTCAGTATATCGAGTATTTACCGAAAACTCAATATTTTCGTAGGGGTTAACCCACATATTTTGAGAAAAATTCAAAAAAATGAAAATCTTATTTTAATCCATATTTGCATCATTCAGTGACGTAGGGTGATGGTAAAAGAGTTTGGAACTTTTGTTATCTCCGTTTCTCTAGAGAATTGAGATTTCTTTGTTGTTAATACACAAATTGGGTAGTATATGAAGTTTTATTAAATCAATTGTTTTAAAATTTGAAATGATACAAACATACCAATTAAAAGGTTTGGCATACATTAATACAAATGTAGAATGTGTTTATAAATTTTTATAAAACAGTAAAGAATATAAGTTTCAGTATATCGAGCATTTACGGTAAACTCAATATTTTCGTAGAGGTTAACCCACATATTTGAAAAAATTCAAAAAATATAAAAATCTTATTTTAATGCATATTTGCATCATTCACTGACATAGGATTATGGTCAATAATTTTGGAACTTTTGTTATCTCCGTTTCTCTAGAGAATTGAGATTTCTTTGTTGTTAATACACAAATTTGGGCAGTATATGAAGTTTTATTAAATCAATTTCTTAAAAATTTGAAATGATACAAATATACCAATGAAAAGGTTTGGCATACAATAATACAATGTAGAATGTTTTTATAAACTTTATAAAATAGTAAAGAATATAAGTTTCAGTATATCGAGTATTTACCGAAAACTCAATATTTTCGTAGGGGTTAACCCACATATTTTGAGAAAAATTCAAAAAATATGAAAATCTTATTTTAATGCATATTTGCATTATTCACTGACATAGGATGATGGTCAATAAGTTTCGAACTTTTGTTATCTCCGTTTCTCTAGAGAATTGAGATTTCTTTGTTGTTAATACACAAAATTGGGTAGTATATGAAGTTTTATTAAATTAATTGTTTTGAAATTTGAAATGATACACAATTACCATGAAAAAGGTTTAGCATACATTAATACAAATGTAGAATGTGTTTGTATTTTTTTATAAAACAGTAAAGAATATAATTTTCAGTATATCGAGTATTTACCGAAAACTCAATATTTTCGTAGGGGTTAACCCACATATTTTGAGAAAAAATCAAAAAATATGAAAATATTATTTTAATGCATATTTGCATCATTCACTGACATAGGATTATGATCAATAAGTTTGGAACTTTTGTTATATTCGTTTCTCTTGAGAATTTAGATTTCTTTGTTATTAATACACAAATTTGAGCAGTACATGAAGTTTTATTAAATCAATTTTTTAAAAATTTGAAATGATACAAATATACCAATTAAAAGGTTTGGCATACATTATTACAAATCTAGAATGTGTTTATAAATTTTATTAAATAGTAAAGAATATAAGTTTCAGTATATCGAGTATTTACCGAAAACTCAGTATTTTCGTAGGGGTTTACCCACATATTTTGAGCAAAAATTAAAAAATATGAAAATCTTATTTTAATGCATGTTTGCATCCTTCACTGACATAGGATGATGGTCAATAAGTTTGGAACTTTTGTTATCTCCGTTTCTATAGAGAATTGAGATTTCTTTGTTGGCAATACACAAAATTGGGTAGTATATGAAGTTTTATTAAATCAATTGTTTTAAAATTTAAAATGATACAAATATACCAATGAAAAGGTTTGGCATACAATAATACAAATGTAGAATGTTTTTATAAATTTTATAAAACAGTAAAGAATATAAGTTTCAGTATATCGAGTATTTACCGAAAACTCAATATTTTCGTAGGGGTTAACCCACATATTTTAAGAAAAATTCAAAAAATATGAAAATCTTATTTTAATGAATATTTGCATTATTCACTGACATAGGATGATGGTCAATAAGTTTCAAACTTTTGTTATCTCCGTTTCTCTAGAGAATTGAGATTTCTTTGTTGTTAATACACAAAATTGGGTAGTATATGAAGTTTTATTAAATTAATTGTTTTGAAATTTGAAATGATACACATTTACCATGAAAAATGTTTAGCATACATTAATACAAATGTATAATGTGTTTGTATTTTTTTATAAAACAGTAAAGAATATAAGTTTCAGTATATCGAGTATTTACCAAAAACTCAATATTTTCGTAGGGGTTAGCCCACATATTTTGAGAAAAAATCAAAAAATATGAAAATATTATTTTAATGCATATTTTCATCCTTCACTGACATAGGATGATGGTTAATAAGTTTGGAACTTTTGTTATCTCCGTTTCTATAGAGAATTGAGATTTCTTTGTTGGTAATACACAAAATTGGGTAGTATATGAAGTTTTATTAAATCAATTGTTTTAAAATTTCAAATGATACAAATATACCAATGAAAAGGTTTGGCATAGAATAATACAAATGTAGA
>MU107017.1:24858-40014 GCA_012274485.2 Sinapis alba | reverse complement strand
TTCACTGACATAGGATGATGGTCAATAAGTTTGGAACTTTTGTTATCTCTGTTTCTATAGAGAATTGAGATTTCTTTGTTGGTAATACACAAAATTGGGTAGTATATGAAGTTTTATTAAATCAATTGTTTTAAAATTTGAAATGATACAAATATACCAATGAAAAGGTTTGGCATACATTAATACAAATGTAGAATATTTTTATAAATTTTTATAAAACAGTAAAGAATATAAGTTTCAGTATATTCAGTATTTACCGAAAACTCAGTATTTTCGTAGATATTTACCCACATATTTTGAGAAAAATTCAAAAAATATGAAAATCTTAGTTTAATGCATATTTGCATCATTCACTGACATAGGATGATGGTCAATAAGTTTGGAACTTTTGTTATCTCCGTTTCTCTAGAGAATTGAGATTTCTTTGTTGTTAATACACAAAATTGGGTAGTATATGAAGTTTTATTAGATTAATTGTTTTTAAATTTGAAATGATAAAAATATACCATTTAAAAGGTTTGGCATTCATTAATACAAATGTAGAATGTGTTTATAATTTTTTATAAAACAGTAAAGAATTTAAGTTTCAGTATATCGAGTATTTACCGAAAACTCAGTATTTTCGTAGGGGTTAACCCACATATTTTGAGAAAAAAAAAAAAATATGGAAATTTTTTTTTAATGCATATTTGCATCATTCACTGACATAGGATTATGATCAATAAGTTTGGAACTTTTGTTATCTCCGTTTCTCTAGAGAATTGAGATTTCTTTGTTGTTAATACACAAAATTGGGTAGTATATGAAGTTTTATTAAATTAATTGTTTTGAAATTTGAAATGATACACATTTACCATGAAAAAGGTTTAGCATACATTAATACAAATGTATAATGTGTTTGTATTTTTTTATAAAACAGTAAAGAATATAAGTTTCAGTATATCGAGTATTTACCGAAAACTCAGTATTTTCGTAGGGGTTAGCCCACATATTTTGAGAAAAAATCAAAAAATATGAAAATCTTATTTTAATGCATATTTACATCCTTCACTGACATAGGATGATGGTTAATAAGAGGTTGATTGTTTGTAGTTTTTAAAATGGTTTTTGGATTTTGTTTTTGAAAAACCACTTTATTTGCCAATCAAGATTTTGTTAAAAATGATTCCCTAAAAACTAGGAAAACTAGTTTTTCAAATAACTACCTAGTTCTACACAAAAACTAATATCTGTATTTTCTTAGTTTTGTAACCAACGTTAGTTTTTTTTACCATTCTTATATTTATTTTTAATGGTATTTTCTTTTATATTTATTCTATTTTATGTTATTTTCCCATTTTTTACATTCACCTCACTGTCATATCATCTAATAATTTGTTTATACTTTATTAATATAAAGTAAGTGATTATACATACAGCTAGACTAATTTTATTTTTATGCAATAAGCTACTAAACGAAAAATAACTTTTTTAATCAGAATGAAAAATGTTTGATATATTAAATAAACTTTTTGGAAGTAAACGATGAATAATTTTGAATTTATGTATTTTTGGTGATAATATTTTTTCTTACTAATTTTAGAAAACTCCAAAAATAGGTTTGTTAAATTTTAAAACGTATCAATGGGCATTTGATTTTCAAGTTTTTAGATTTTATTAAATTTAAAATATTAATAGGATTTTAATAAATATCATTTTATATAGGAGCAAACTTATATATTATAAAAACTAGAAAAATATTTTTAAACTAAAATTAATCTTTATAATAATTATTCTAATTAATTTTTGTTCATTTTATTTTTTTAAAATTTAAAATAAGCTTTTGTCTGTTTTGGTAAGATATTTTATATTTATTATTTTAAAAGTAAAAACTAAAAACCAAAACAAAAATCTAAAATCACCAATCATGTTTTTCAAAAAACCAAAATCTATTGCAAAATCAAAAACCAAAAACCAAAATCTAAAATCCAGAAACCAAAAACTAAAACCAAAAACCAAAATCCAAAATCTAGAAACGAAACAAACAATCATCACCTAAGTTTGGAACTTTTGTTATCTCCGTTTCTATAGAGAATTGAGATTTCTTTGTTGGTAATACACAAAATTGGGTAGTATATGAAGTTTTATTAAATCAATTGTTTTAAAATTTGAAATGATACAAATATACCAATGAAAAGGTTTGACATAGAATAATACAAATGTAGAATGTTTTTATAAATTTTATAAAACAGTAAAGAATATAACTTTCAGTATATCGAGTATTTACCGAAAACTCAATATTTTCGTAGGGGTTAACCCACATATTTTGAGAAAAAATCAAAAAATATGAAAATCTTATTTTAATGCATATTTGCATCCTTCACTGACATAGGATGATGGTTAATAAGTTTGGAACTTTTGTTATCTCCGTTTCTATAGAGAATTGAGATTTCTTTGTTGGTAATACACAAAATTGGGTAGTATATGAAGTTTAATTAAATCAATTGTTTTAAAATTTGAAATGATACAAATATACCAATGAAAAGGTTTGGAATACAATAATACAAATGTAGAATGTGTTTATAAATTTTTATAAACCAGTAAAGAATATAAGTTTCAGTATATCGAGTATTTACCGAAAACTCAATATTTTCGTAGGGGTTAACCCACATATTTTGAGAAAAAATCAAAAAATATGGAAATCTTATTTTAATGCATATTTGCATCATTCACTGACATAGGATGATGGTCAATAATTTTGGAACTTTTGTTATCTCCGTTTCTCTAGAGAATTGAGATTTCTTTGTTGTTAATACACAAATTTGGGTAGTATATGAAGTTTTATTAAATCCATTGTTTTAAAATTTGAAATGATACAAATATACCAATGAAAAGGTTTGGCATACAATAATACAATGTAGAATGTTTTTATAAATTTAATAAAACAGTAAAGAATATAAGTTTCAGTATATCGAGTATTTACCGAAAACTCAATATTTTCGTAGGGGTTAACCCACATATTTTGAGAAAATATCAAAAATATGGAAATCTTATTTTAATGCATATTTGCATCCTTCACTGACATAGGATGATGGTCAATAAGTTTGGAACTTTTGTTATCTCTGTTTCTATAGAGAATTGTGATTTCTTTGTTGGTAATACACAAAATTGGGTAGTATATGAAGTTTTATTAAATCAATTGTTTTAAAATTTGAAATGATACAAATATACCAATGAAAAGGTTTGGCATACAATAATACAAATGTAGAATGTGTTTATAAATTTTTATAAAACAGTAAAGAATATAAGTTTCAGTATATCGAGTATTTACCGAAAACTCAATATTTTCGTAGGGATTAACCCACATATTTTGAGAAAAAATCAAAAAATATGGAAATTTTATTTTAATGCATATTTGCATCATTCACTGACATAGGATGATGATCAATAATTTTAAAACTTTTGTTATCTCCGTTTCTCTACAGAATTGAGATTTCTTTGTTGTTAATACACAAATTTGGGCAGTATATGAAGTTTTATTAAATAAAATTTTTAAAAATTTGAAATGATACAAATATACCAATTAAAAGGTTTGGCATACATTAATACAAATGTAGAATGTGTTTATAAATTTTTATAAAACAGTAAAGAATATAAGTTTCAGTATATCGAGTATTTACGGAAAACTAAGTATTTTCGTAGGGGTTAACCCACATATTTGGAAAAAATTCAAAAAATGTAAAAATCTTATTTTAATGCATATTTGCATCATTCACTGACATAGGATGATGGTCAATAAGTTTGGAACTTTTGTTATCTCCGTTTCTCTTGAGAATTGAGATTTCTTTGTTGTTAATACACAAATTTGTGCAGTATATGAAGTTTTATTAAATAAATTTTTTAAAAATTTGAAATGATACAAATATACCAATTAAAAGGTTTTGCATAAATTAATACAAATGTAGAATGTGTTTATAAATTTTTATAAAACAGTAAAGAATATAAGTTTCAGTATATCGAGTATTTACGGAAAACTCAGTATTTTCGTAGGGGTTAACCCACATATTTAGAAAAAACTCAAAAAGAATGAAAATATTATTTTAATGCATATTTGCATCATTCACTGACATAGGATTATGATCAATAAGTTTGGAACTTTTGTTATCTCCGTTTCTCTAGAGAATTGAGATTTCTTTGTTGTTAATACACAAAATTGGGTAGTATATGAAGTTTTATTAAATTAATTGTTTTTAAATTTGAAATGATAAAAATATACCATTTAAAAGGTTTGGCATTCATAAATACAAATGTAGAATGTGTTTATAATTTTTTATAAAACAGTAAAGAATTTAAGTTTCCGTATATCGAGTATTTACCGAAAACTCAGTATTTTCGTAGGGGTTAACCCACATATTTTGAGAAAAAATCAAAAAATATGGAAATCTTATTTTAATGCATATTTGCATCATTCACTGACATAGGATTATGATCAATAAGTTTGGAACTTTTGTTATCTTCGTTTCTCTTGAGAATTGAGATTTCTTTTTTGTTAATACACAAATTGGGTAGTATATGAAGTTTTATTAAATCAATTTTTTAAAAATTTGAAATGATACAAATATACCAATTAAAAGGTTTGGCATACATTATTACAAATCTAGAATGTGTTTATAAATTTTATTAAATAGTAAAGAATATATGTTTCAGTATATCGAGTATTTACCGAAAACTCAGTATTTTCGTAGGGGTTAACCCACATATTTTGAGAAAAAATTAAAAAATATGAAAATCTTATTTTAATGCATGTTTGCATCCTTCACTGACATAGGATGATGGTCAATAAGTTTTGAACTTTTGTTATCTCCGTTTCTATAGAGAATTGAGATTTCTTTGTTGGTAATACACAAAATTGGGTAGTATATGAATTTTTATTAAATCAATTGTTTTAAAATTTGAAATGATACAAATATACCAATGAAAAGGTTTGGCATACAATAATACAAATGTAGAATGTTTTTATAAATTTTATAAAACAGTAAAGAATATAAGTTTCAGTATATCGAGTATTTACCGAAAACTCAATATTTTCGTAGAGGTTAACCCACATATTTTAAGAAAAATTCAAAAAATATGAAAATCTTATTTTAATGCATATTTGCATTATTCACTGACATAGGATGATGGTCAATAAGTTTTGAACTTTTGTTATCTCCGTTTCTCTAGAGAATTGAGATTTCTTTGTTGTTAATACACAAAATTGGGTAGTATATGAAGTTTTATTAAATTAATTGTTTTGAAATTTGAAATGATACACATTTACCATGAAAAAGGTTTAGCATACATTAATACAAATGTAGAATGTGTTTGTATTTTTTTATAAAACAGTAAAGAATATAAGTTTCAGTATATCGAGTATTTACCGAAAACTCAATATTTTCGTAGGGGTTAGCCCACATATTTTGAGAAAAAATCAAAAAATATGAAAATCTTATTTTAATGCATATTTGCATCCTTCACTGACATAGGATGATGGTTAATAAGTTTGGAACTTTTGTTATCTCCGTTTCTATAGAGAATTGAGATTTCTTTGTTGTTAAGACACAAAATTGGGTAGTACATGAAGTTTTATTAAATCAATTGTTTTAAAATTTGAAATGATACAAATATACCAATGAAAAGGTTTGGCATAGAATAATACAAATGTAGAATGTTTTTATAAATTTTATAAAACAGTAAAGAATATAACTTTCAGTATATCGAGTATTTACCGAAAACTCAATATTTTCGTAGGGGTTAACCCACATATTTTGAGAAAAATTCAAAAAATATGAAAATCTTATTTTAATGCATATTTGCATTATTCGCTGACATAGGATGATGGTAAATAAGTTTCGAACTTTTGTTATCTCCGTTTCTCTAGAGAATTGAGATTTCTTTGTTGTTAATACACAAAATTGGGTAGTATATGAAGTTTTATTAAATTAATTGTTTTTAAATTTGAAATGATACAAATATACCATTTAAAAGGTTTGGCATTCATTAATACAAATGTAGAATGTGTTTATAATTTTTTATAAAACAGTAAAGAATATAAGTTTCAGTATATCGAGTATTTACCGAAAACTCAGTATTTTCGTAGGGGTTAACCCACATATTTTGAGAAAAATTCAAAAAATATGAAAATCTTATTTTAATGCATATTTGCATCATTAACTGACATAGGATGATGGTCAATAAGTTTGGAACTTTTGTTATCTCCGTTTCTATAGAGAATTGAGATTTCTTTGTTGGTAATACACAAAATTGGGTAGTATATGAAGTTTTATTAAATCAATTGTTTTAAAATTTGAAATGATACAAATATACCAATGAAAAGGTTTGGCATACAATAATACAAATGTAGAATGTGTTTATAAATTTTTATAAAACAGTAAAGAATTTAAGTTTCAGTATATCGAGTATTTACCGAAAACTCAATATTTTTGTAGGGGTTAACCCACATATTTTGAGAAAAAATCAAAAAATATGGAAATCTTATTTTAATGCATATTTGCATCATTCACTGACATAGGATGATGGTCAATAATTTTGGAACTTTTGTTATCTCCGTTTCTCTAGAGAATTGAGATTTCTTTGTTGTTAATACACAAATTTGGGTAGTATATGAAGTTTTATTAAATCAATTGTTTTAAAATTTGAAATGATACAAATATACCAATGAAAAGGTTTGGCATACAATTATACAATGTAGAATGTTTTTATAAATTTAATAAAACAGTAAAGAATATAAGTTTCAGTATATCGAGTATTTACCGAAAACTCAATATTTTCGTAGGGGTTAACCCACATATTTTGAGAAAATATCAAAAATATGGAAATCTTATTTTAATGCATATTTGCATCCTTCACTGACATAGGATGATGGTCAATAAGTTTGGAACTTTTGTTATCTCTGTTTCTATAGAGAATTGAGATTTCTTTGTTGGTAATACACAAAATTGGGTAGTATATTAAGTTTTATTAAATCAATTGTTTTAAAATTTGAAATGATACAAATATACCAATGAAAAGGTTTGGCATACAATAATACAAATGTAGAATGTGTTTATAAATTTTTATAAAACAGTAAAGAATATAAGTTTCAGTATATCGAGTATTTACCGAAAACTCAATATTTTCGTAGGGGTTAACCCACATATTTTGAGAAAAAATCAAAAAATATGGAAATTTTATTTTAATGCATATTTGCATCATTCACTGACATAGGATGATGATCAATAATTTTAAAACTTTTGTTATCTCCGTTTCTCTACAGAATTGAGATTTCTTTGTTGTTAATACACAAATTTGGGCAGTATATGAAGTTTTATTAAATCAAATTTTTAAAAATTTGAAATGATACAAATATACCAATTAAAAGGTTATGCATACATTAATACAAATGTAGAATGTGTTTATAAATTTTTATAAAACAGTAAAGAATATAAGTTTCAGTATATCGAGTATTTACGGAAAACTCAGTATTTTCGTAGGACCCACATATTTAGAAAAAACTCAAAAAATATGAAAATATTATTTTAATGCATATTTGCATCATTCACTGACATAGGATTATGATCAATAAGTTTGGAACTTTTGTTATCTCCGTTTCTCTAGAGAATTGAGATTTCTTTGTTGTTAATACACAAATTGGGTAGTATATGAAGTTTTATTAAATCAATTTTTTAAAAATTTGAAATGATACAAATATACCAATTAAAAGGTTTGGCATACATTATTAAAAATCTAGAATGTGTTTATAAATTTTATTAAATAGTAAAGAATATAAGTTTCACTATATCGAGTATTTACCGAAAACTCAGTATTTTCGTAGGGGTTAACCCACATATTTTGAGAAAAAATTAAAAAATATGAAAATCTTATTTTAATGCATGTTTGCATCCTTCACTGACATAGGATGATGGTCAATAAGTTTGGAACTTTTGTTATCTCCGTTTCTATAGAGAATTGAGATTTCTTTGTTGGTAATACACAAAATTGGGTAGTATATGAAGTTTTATTAAATCAATTGTTTTAAAATTTGAAATGATACAAATATACCAATGAAAAGGTTTGGCATACAATAATAAAAATGTAGAATGTGTTTATAAATTTTATAAAACAGTAAAGAATATAAGTTTCAGTATATCGAGTATTTACCGAAAACTCAATATTTTCGTAGGGATTAACCCACATATTTTGAGAAAAAAACAAAAAATATGGAAATCTTATTTTAATGCATATTTTCATCCTTCACTGACATAGGATGATGGTCAATAAGTTTGGAACTTTTGTTATCTCCGTTTCTATAGAGAATTGAGATTTCTTTGTTGGTAATACACAAAATTGGATAGTCTATGAAGTTTTATTAAATCAATTGTTTTAAAATTTGAAATGATACAAATATACCAATGAAAAGGTTTGGCATACAATAATAAAAATGTAGAATGTGTTTATAAATTTTATAAAACAGTAAACAATATAAGTTTCAGTATACCGAAAACTCAATATTTTCGTAGGGATTAACCCACATATTTTGAGAAAAAAACAAAAAATATGGAAATCTTATTTTAATGCATATTTGCATCCTTCACTGACATAGGATGATGGTCAATAAGTTTGGAACTTTTGTTATCTCCGTTTCTATAGAAAATTGAGATTTCTTTGTTGGTAATACACAAAATTGGGTAGTATATGAAGTTTTATTAAATCAATTGTTTTAAAATTTGAAATGATACAAATATACCAATGAAAAGGTTTGGCATACAATAATACAAATGTAGAATGTGTTTATAAATTTTTATAAAACAGTAAAGAATATAAGTTTCAGTATATCGAGTATTTACGGAAAACTCAGTATTTTCGTAGGGGTTAACCCTTATATTTTGAGAAAAAATCAAAAAATATGAAAATCTTATTTTAATGAATATTTGCATCCTTCACTGACATAGGATGATGGTCAATAAGTTTGGAACTTTTGTTATCTCCGTTTCTATAGAGAATTGAGATTTCTTTGTTGGTAATACACAAAATTGGATAGTCTATGAAGTTTTATTAAATCAATTGTTTTAAAATTTGAAATGATACAAATATACCAATGAAAAGGTTTGGCGTACAATAATACAAATGTAGAATGTGTTTATAAATTTTATAAAACAGTAAAGAATATAAGTTTCAGTATATCGAGTATTTACCGAAAACTCAATATTTTCGTAGGGATTAACCCACATATTTTGAGAAAAAAACAAAAAATATGGAAATCTTATTTTAATGCATATTTGCATCCTTCACTGACATAGGATGATGGTCAATAAGTTTGGAACTTTTGTTATCTCCGTTTCTATAGAGAATTGAGATTTCTTTGTTGGTAATACACAAAATTGGGTAGTATATGAAGTTTTATTAAATCAATTGTTTTAAAATTTGAAATGATACAAATATACCAATGAAAAGGTTTGGCATACAATAATACAAATGTAGAATGGTTTTATAAATTTTATAAAACAGTAAAGAATATAAGTTTCAGTATATCGAGTATTTACCGAAAACTCAATATTTTCGTAGGGGTTAACCCACATATTTTGAGAAAAAATCAAAAAATATGGAAATCTTATTTTAATTCATATTTTCATCCTTCACTGACATAGGATGATGGTCAATAAGTTTGGAACTTTTGTTATCTCCGTTTCTATAGAGAATTGAGATTTCTTTGTTGGTAATACACAAAATTGGGTAGTATATGAAGTTTTATTAAATCAATTGTTTTAAAATTTGAAATGATACAAATATACCAATGAAAATGTTTGGCATACAATAATACAAATGTAGAATGTGTTTATAAATTTTATAAAACAGTAAAGAATTTAAGTCTCAGTATATCGAGTATTTACCGAAAACTCAATATTTTCGTAGGGGTTAACCCACATATTTTGAGAAAAAATAAAAAAAATATGGAACTCTTATTTTAATGCATATTTGCATCCATCACTGACATTGGATAATGGTCAATAAGTTTGAAACTTTTGTTATCTCCGTTTCTATAGAGAATTGAGATTTCTTTGTTGGTAATACACAAAATTGGGTAGTATATGAAGTTCTATTAAATCAATTGTTTTAAAATTTGAAATGATACAAATATACCAATGAAAAGGTTTGGCATACAAAAATACAAATGTAGAATGTATTTATAAATTTTATAAAACAGTAAAGAATATAAGTTTCAGTATATCGAGTATTTACCGAAAACTCAATATTTTCGTAGGGGTTAACCCACATATTTTGAGAAAAAATCAAAAAATAGGAAAATCTTATTTTAATGCATATTTGCATCCTTCACTGACATAGGATGATGGTTAATAAGTTTGGAACTTTTGTTATCTCCGTTTCTATAGAGAATTGAGATTTCTTTGTTGGTAATACACAAAATTGGGTAGTATATGAAGTTTTATTAAATCAATTGTTTTAAAATTTGAAATGATACAAATATACCAATTAAAAGGTTTGGCATAAAATAATACAAATGTAGAATGTGTTTATAAATTTTTATAAAACAGTAAAGAATATAAGTTTCTGTATATCGAGTATTTACGGAAAACTCAGTATTTTCGTAGGGGTTAACCCTTATATTTTGAGAAAAAATAAAAAAATATGAAATTCTTATTTAATGCATATTTGCATCCTTCACTGACATAGGATGATGGTCAATAAGTTTGGAACTTTTGTTATCTCCGTTTCTATAGAGAATTGAGATTTCTTTGTTGGTAATACACAAAATTGGATAGTATATGAAGTTTTATTAAATCAATTGTTTTAAGATTTGAAATGATACAAATATACCAATGAAAACGTTTGGCATACAATAATACAAATGTAGAATGTGTTTATACATTTTTATAAAACAGTAAAGAATATATGTTTCAGTATATCGAGTATTTACCGAAAACTCAATATTTTAGTAGGGATTAACCCACATATTTTGAGAAAAATTCCAAAAAATGAAAATATTATTTTAATGCATATTTGCATCATTCAGTGACGTAGGGTGATGGTAAAAGAGTTTGGAACTTTTGTTATCTCCGTTTCTCTAGAGAATTGAGATTTCTTTGTTGTTAATACACAAATTTGGGCAGTATATGAAGTTTTATTAAATCAATTGTTTTAAAATTTGAAATGATACAAACATACCAATTAAAAGGTTGGGCATACATTAATACAAATGTAGAATGTGTTTATAATTTTTTATAAAACAGTAAAGAATATAAGTTTCAGTATATCGAGTATTTACGGAAAACTCAATATTTTCGTAGAGGTTAACCCACATATTTGAAAAAAATTCAAAAAATATAAAAATCTTATTTTAATGCATATTTGCATCATTCACTGACATAGGATTATGGTCAATAATTTTGGAACTTTTGTTATCTCCGTTTCTCTAGGGAATTGAGATTTCTTTGTTGTTAATACACAAATTTGGGCAGTATATGAAGTTTTATTAAATCAATTTCTTAAAAATTTGAAATGATACAAATATACCAATTAAAAGGTTTGGCATACATTAATACAAATGCATAATGTGTTTATAAATTTTTATAAAACAGTAAAGAATATAAGTTTCAGTATATCGAGTATTTACGGAAAACTCAATATTTTCGTAGAGGTTAACCAACATATTTGAAAAAAATTCAAAAAATATAAAAATCTTATTTTAATGCATATTTGCATCATTCACTGACATAGGATTATGGTCAATAATTTTGGAACTTTTGTTATCTCCGTTTCTCTAGAGAATTGAGATTTCTTTGTTGTTAATACACAAATTTGGGTAGTATATGAAGTTTTATTAATCAATTTCTTAAAAATTTGAAATGATACAAATATACCAATTAAAAGGTTTGGCATACATTAATACAAATGTAGAATGTGTTTAATAATTTTTATAAAACAGTAAAGAATATAAGTTTCAGTATATCGAGTATTTACGGAAAACTCAGTATTTTTGTAGGAGTTAACCCACATATTTGGAAAAAATTCAAAAAATATAAAAATCTTATTTTAATGCATATTTGCATTATTCACTGACATAGGATGATGGTCAATAAGTTTGGAACTTTTGTTATCTCCGTTTCTATAGAGAATTGAGATTTCTTTGTTGGTAATACACAAAATTGGGTAGTATATGAAGTTCTATTAAATCAATTGTTTTAAAATTTGAAATGATACAAATATACCAATGAAAAGGTTTGGAATACAAAAATACAAATGTAGAATGTATTTATAAATTTTATAAAACAGTAAAGAATATAAGTTTCAGTATATCGAGTATTTACCGAAAACTCAATATTTTCGTAGGGGTTAACCCACATATTTTGAGAAAAAATAAAAAATATGAAAATCTTATTTTAATGCATATTTGCATCCTTCACTGACATAGGATGATGGTCAATAAGTTTGGAACTTTTGTTATCTCCGTTTCTATAGAGAATTGAGATTTCTTTGTTGGTAATACACAAAATTGGATAGTCTATGAAGTTTTATTAAATCAATTGTTTTGAAATTTGAAATGATACAAATATACCAATGAAAAGGTTTGGCATACAATAATACAAATGTAGAATGTGTTTATAAATTTTTATAAAACAATAAAGAATATAACTTTCAGTATATCGAGTATTTACCAAAAACTCAATATTTTCGTAGGGGTTAACCCACATATTTTGAGAAAAATTCAAAAAATATGAAAATCTTATTTTAATGCATATTTGCATCATTCACTGACATAGGATGATGGTCAATAAGTTTGGAACTTTTGTTATCTCCGTTTCTATAGAGAATTGAGATTTCTTTGTTGGTAATACACAAAATTGGGTAGTATATGAAGTTTTATTAAATCAATTGTTTTAAAATTTGAAATCATACAAATATACCAATGAAAAGGTTTGGCATACAATAATACAAATGTAGAATGTGTTTATAAATTTTTATAAAACAATAAAGAATATAAGTTTCAGTATATCGAGTATTTACCGAAAACTCAATATTTTCATAGGGGTTAATCCACATATTTTGAGAAAAATTCAAAAAATATGAAAGTCTTGTTTAAATGCATATTTGCATTATTCACTGACATAGGATGATGGTCAATAAGTTTGGAACTTTTGTTATCTCCGTTTCTCTAGAGAATTGAGATTTCTTTGTTGTTAATACACAAAATTGGGTAGTATATGAAGTTTTATTAAATTAATTGTTTTTAAATTTGAAATGATACACATTTACCATGAAAAAGGTTTAGCATACATTAATACAAATGTAGAATGTGTTTATATTTTTTTATAAAACAGTAAAGAATATAAGTTTCAGTATATCGAGTATTTACCGAAAACTCAATATTTTTGTAGGGGTTAACCCACATATTTTGAGAAAAATTCAAAAAAATGAAAATCTTATTTTAATCCATATTTGCATCATTCAGTGATGTAGGGTGATGGTAAAAGAGTTTGGAACTTTTGTTATCTCCGTTTCTCTAGAGAACTGAGATTTCTTTGTTGTTAATACACAAATTTGGGCAGTATATGAAGTTTTATTAAATCAACTGTTTTAAAATTTGAAATGATACAAACATACCAATTAAAAGGTTTGGCATACATTAATACAAACGTAGAATGTGTTTATAAATTTTTATAAAACAGTAAAGAATATAAGTTTCAGTATATCGAGTATTTACGGAAAACTCAATATTTTCGTAGGGGTTAACCCACATATTTGGAAAAAGTTCAAAAAATTTAAAAAACTTATTTTAATGCATATTTGCATCATTCACTGACATAGGATTATGGTCAATAATTTTGGAACTTTTGTTATCTCCATTTCTCTAGAGAATTGAGATTTCTTTGTTGTTAATACACAAATTTGGGCAGTATATGAAGTTTTATTAAATCAATTTTTTAAAAATTTGAAATGATACAAATATACCAATTAAAAGGTTTGGCATACATTAATAAAAATGTAGAATGTGTTTATAATTTTTTATAAAACAGTAAAGAATATAAGTTTCAGTATATCGAGTATTTACGGAAAACTCAGTATTTTCGTAGGGGTTAACCCACATATTTGGAAAAAATTCAAAAAATATAAAAATCTTATTTTAATGCATATTTGCATCATTCACTGACATAGGATGATGGTCAATAAGTTTGGAACTTTTGTTATCTCCGTTTCTATAGAGAATTGAGATTTCTTTGTTGGTAATACACAAAATTGGGTAGTATATGAAGTTTTATTAAATCAATTGTTTTAAAATTTGAAATGATAAAAATATACCAATGAAAAGGTTTGGCATACAATAATACAAATGTAGAATGTGTTTATAAATTTTATAAAACAGTAAAGAATATAAGTTTCAGTATATCGAGTATTTACCGAAAACTCAATATTTTCGTAGGGGTTAACCCACATATTTTGAGAAAAAATCAAAAAATATGGAAATCTTATTTTAATTCATATTTGCATCCTACACTGACATAGGATGATGGTCAATAAGTTTGGAACTTTTGTTATCTCCGTTTCTATAGAGAATTGAGATTTCTTTGTTGGTAATACACAAAATTGGGTAGTATATGAAGTTTTATTAAATCAATTGTTTTAAAATTTGAAATCATACAAATATACCAATGAAAAGGTTTGGCATACAATAATACAAATGTAGAATGAGTTTTTAAATTTTTATAAAACAATAAAGAATATAACTTTCAGTATATCGAGTATATACCAAAAACTCAATATTTTCGTAGGGGTTAACCCACATATTTTGAGAAAAATTCAAAAAAAATGAAAATCTTATTTAAATGCATATTTGCATTATTCACTGACATGGGATGATGGTCAATAAGTTTGGAACTTTTGTTATCTCCGTTTCTCTAGAGAATTGAGATTTCTTTGTTATTAATACACAAAATTGGGTAGTATATGAAGTTTTATTAAATTAATTGTTTTTAAATTTGAAATGATACACATTTACCATGAAAAAGGTTTAGCATACATTAATACAAATGTAGAATGTGTTTATATTTTTTTATAAAACAGTAAAGAATATAAGTTTCAGTATATCGAGTATTTACCGAAAACTCAATATTTTTGTAGGGG
>MU107017.1:10814-23715 GCA_012274485.2 Sinapis alba | reverse complement strand
AAATTTGAAATGATACACATTTACCATGAAAAAGGTTTAGCATACATTAATACAAATGTAGAATGTGTTTATATTTTTTTATAAAACAGTAAAGAATATAAGTTTCAGTATATCGAGTATTTACCGAAAACTCAATATTTTTGTAGGGGTTAACCCACATTTTTTGAGAAAAATTCAAAAAAATGAAAATCTTATTTTAATTCGTATTTGCATCATTCAGTGACGTAGGGTGATGGTAAAAGAGTTTGGAACTTCTGTTATCTCCGTTTCTCTAGAGAATTGAGATTTCTTTGTTGTTAATACACAAATTTGGGTAGTATATGAAGTTTTATTAAATCAATTGTTTTAAAATTTGAAATGATACAAACATACCAATTAAAAGGTTTGGCATACATTAATACAAATGTAGAATGTGTTTATAATTTTTTATAAAACAGTAAAGAATATAAGTTTCAGTATATCGAGTATTTACGGAAAACTCAGTATTTTCGTAGGGGTTAACCCACATATTTGGAAAAAGTTCAAAAAATTTAAAAAACTTATTTTAATGCATATTTGCATTATTCACTGACATAGGATAATGGTCAATAAGTTTGGAACTTTTGTTATCTCCGTTTCTATAGAGAATTGAGATTTCTTTGTTGGTAATACACAAAATTGGGTAGTATATGAAGTTTTATTAAATCAATTGTTTTAAAATTTGAAATGATAAAAATATACCAATGAAAAGGTATGGCATACAATAATATAAATGTAGAATGTGTTTATAAATTTTATAAAACAGTAAAGAATATAAGTTTCAGTATATCGACTATTTACCGAAAACTCAATATTTTCGTAGGGGTTGTTAACCCACATATTTTGAGAAAAAAACAAAAAATATGGAAATCTTATTTTAATGCATATTTGCATCCTTCACTGACATAGGATGATGGTCAATAAGTTTGGAACTTTTGTTATCTCCGTTTCTATAGAGAATTGAGATTTCTTTGTTGGTAATACACAAAATTGGATAGTCTATGAAGTTTTATTAAATCAATTGTTTTAAAATTTGAAATGATACAAATATACCAATGAAAAGGTTTGGCATACATTAATACAAATGTAGAATGTGTTTATAAATTTTTATAAAACAGTAAAGAATATAAGTTTCAGTATATTCAGTATTTACCGAAAACTCAGTATTTTCGTAGATATTTACCCACATATTTTGAAAAAAAATCAAAAAATATGATAATCTTATTTTAATGCATATTTGCATCATTCACTGACATAGGATGATGGTCAATAATTTTGGAACTTTTGTTATTTCCGTTTCTCTAGAGAATTGAGATTTCTTTGTTGTTAATACACAAATTTGGGCAGTATATGAAGTTTTATTAAATCAATTGTTTTAAAATTTGAAATGATACAAATATACCAATTAAAAGGTTTGGAATACATTAATACAAATGTAGAATGTGTTTATAAATTTTTATAAAACAGTAAAGAATATAAGTTTTAGTATATCGAGTATTTACGGAAAACTCAGTATTTTCGTAGGGGTTAACCCACATATTTACTGAAAAATACAAAAATATGAAAATCTTATTTTAATGCATATTTTCATCATTCACTGACATAGGATGATGGTCAATAAGTTTGAAACTTTTGTTATCTCCGTTTCTCTAGAGAATTGAGATTTCTTTGTTGTTAATACACATATTTGGGTAGTATATTAAGTTTTCTTAAATTAATTGTTTTTAAATTTGAAATGATACAAATATACCATTTAAAAGGTTTGGCATTCATTAATACAAATGTATAATGTCATTATAATTTTTTTATAAAACAGTAAAGAATATAAGTTTCGGTAAATATTAGATATACTGAAACTTATATTCTATAAGTTTCGGTATATGAAGTTTTATTAAATCAATTTTTTAAAAATTTGAAATGATACAAATATACCAATTAAAAGGTTTGGCATACATTATTACCAAAGTAGAATGTGTTTATAAATTTTTATAAAACAGTAAAGAATATAAGTTTCAGTATATCGAGTATTTACGGAAAACTCAGTATTTTCGTAGGGGTTAACCCTTATATTTTGAGAAAAAAATCAAAAATATGAAAATCTTATTTTAATTCATATTTGCATCCTTCACTGACATAGGATGATGTTCAATAAGTTTGGAACTTTTGTTATCTCCGTTTCTATAGAGAATTGAGATTTCTTTGTTGGTAATACACAAAATTGGGTAGTATATGAAGTTTTATTAAATCAATTGTTTTGAGATTTGAAATGATACAAATATACCAATGAAAAGGTTTGGCATAAAATAATACAAATGTAGAATGTGTTTATAAATTTTTATAAAACAGTAAAGAATATAAGTTTCAGTATATCGAGTATTTACAGAAAACTCAATATTTTCGTAGGGGTTAACCCACATATTTTGAGAAAAATTCCAAAAAATGAAAATATTATTTTAATGCTTATTTGCATCATTCAGTGACGTATGGTGATGGTAAAAGAGTTTTGAACTTTTGTTATCTCCGTTTCTCTAGAGAATTGAGATTTCTTTGTTGTTAATACACAAATTTTGGCAGTATAAGTAGTTTTATTAAATCAATTGTTTTAAGATTTGAAATGATACAAATATACCAATGAAAATGTTTGGCATACAATAATACAAATTTAGAATGTGTTTATAAATTTTATAAAACAGTAAAGAATATAAGTTTTAGTATATCGAGTATTTACCGAAAACTCAATATTTTCGTAGGGGTTAACCCACATATTTTGAGAAAAAATAAAAAAATATGGAAATCTTATTTTAATGCATATTTGCATCCTTCACTGACATAGGATGGTGGTCAATAAGTTTGGAACTTTTGTTATCTCCGTTTCTATAGAGAATTGAGATTTCTTTGTTTGTAATACACAAAATTGGGTAGTATATGAAGTTTTATTAAATCAATTGTTTTAAAATTTGAAATGATACAAATATACCAATGAAAAGGTTTGGCATACAATAATACAAATGTAGAATGTTTTTATAAATTTTATAAAACAGTAAAGAATATAAGTTTCAGTATATCGAGTATTTACCGAAAACTCAATATTTTCGTAGGGGTTAACCCACATATTTTGAGAAAAAATCAAAAAATATGGAAATATTTTTTTATTCATATTTGCATCCTTCACTGACATAGGATGATGGTCAATAAGTTTGGATCTTTTGTTATCTCCGTTTCTATAGAGAATTGAGATTTTTTTGTTGGTAATACACAAAATTGGGTAGTATATGAAGTTTTATTAAATCAATTGTTTTAAAATTTGAAATGATACAAATATACCAATGAAAAGGTTTGGCATACAATAATACAAATGTAGAATGTGTTGATAAATTTTATAAAACAGTAAAGAATATAAGTTTCAGTATATCGAGTATTTACCGAAAACTCAATATTTTCGTAAGGGTTAACCCACATATTTTGAGAAAAAATAAAAAAATATGGAAATCTTATTTTAATGCATATTTGCATCCTTCAATGACATAGGATGAAGTTCAATAAGTTTTGAACTTTTGTTATCTCCGTTTCTATAGAAAATTGAGATTTCTTTGTTGGTAATACACAAAATTGGGTAGTATATGAAGTTTTATTAAATCAATTGTTTTAAAATTTGAAATGATACAAATATACCAATGAAAAGGTTTGGCATACATTAATACAAATGTAGAATGTGTTTATAAATTTTTATAAAACAGTAAAGAATATAAGTTTCAGTATATTCAGTATTTACCGAAAACTCAGTATTTTCGTAGATATTTACCCACATATTTTGAAAAAAATTCAAAAAATATGATAATCTTATTTTAATGCATATTTGCATCATTTACTGACATAGGATGATGGTCAATAATTTTGGAACTTTTGTTATTTCCGTTTCTCTAGAGAATTGAGATTTCTTTGTTGTTAAGACACAAATTTGGGCAGTATATGAAGTTTTATTAAATCAATTGTTTTAAAATTTCAAATGATACAAATATACCAATTGAAAGGTTTGGAATACATTAATACAAATGTAGAATGTGTTTATAAATTTTTATAAAACAGTAAAGAATATAAGTTTTAGTATATCGAGTATTTACGGAAAACTCAGTATTTTCGTAGGGGTTAACCCACATATTTACTGAAAAATACAAAAATATGAAAATCTTATTTTAATGCATATTTTCATCATTCACTGACATAGGATGATGGTCAATAAGTTTGAAACTTTTGTTATCTCCGTTTCTCTAGAGAATTGAGATTTCTTTGTTGTTAATACACAAATTTGGGTAGTATATTAAGTTTTCTTAAATTAATTGTTTTTAAATTTGAAATGATACAAATATACCATTTAAAAGGTTTGGCATTCATTAATACAAATGTAGAATGTGATTATAATTTTTTATAAAACAGTAAAGAATATAAGTTTCGGTAAATATTAGATATACTGAAACTTATATTCTATAAGTTTTGGTATATGAAGTTTTATTAAATCAATTTTTATAAAAATTGAAATGATACAAATATACCAATTAAAAGGTTTGGCATACATTATTACAAATGTAGAATGTGTTTATAAATTTTATAAAATAGTAAAGAATATAAGTTTCAGTATATCGAGTATTTACCGAAAACTCAGTATTTTCGTAGGGGTTAACCCACATATTTTGAGAAAAATTAAAAAATATGAAAATATTATTTTAATGCATATTTGCATCATTCACTGACATAGGATGATGGTCAATAAGTTTGGAACTTTTGTTATCTCCGTTTCTATAGAGAATTGAGATTTCTTTGTTGGTAATACACAAAATTGGGTAGTATATGAAGTTTTATTAAATCAATTGTTTTAAAATTTGAAATGATACAAATATACCAATGAAAAGGTTTGGCATAGAATAATACAAATGTAGAATGTTTTTATAAATTTTATAAAACAGTAAAGAATATAAGTTTCAGTATATCGAGTATTTACAGAATACTCAATATTTTCGTAGGGGTTAACCAACATATTTTGAGAAAAAATCAAAAATATGGAAATCTTATTTTAATGCATATTTGCATCCTTCACTGACATAGGATGATGGTCAATAAGTTTGGAACTTTTGTTATCTCCGTTTCTATAGAGAATTGAGATTTCTTTGTTGGTAATACACAAAATTGGATAGTCTATGAAGTTTTATTAAATCAATTGTTTTAAAATTTGAAATGATAAAAATATACCAATGAAAAGGTATGGCATACAATAATACAAATGTAGAATGTGTTTATAAATTTTATAAAACAGTAAAGAATATAAGTTTCAGTATATCGAGTATTTACCGAAAACTCAATATTTTCGTAGGGGTTGTTAACCCACATATTTTGAGAAAAAACAAAAAATATGGAAATCTTATTTTAATGCATATTTGCATCCTTCACTGACATAGGATGATGGTCAATAAGTTTGGAACTTTTGTTATCTCCGTTTCTATAGAGAATTGAGATTTCTTTGTTGGTAATACACAAAATTGGATAGTCTATGAAGTTTTATTAAATCAATTGTTTTAAAATTTGAAATGATACAAATATACCAATGAAAAGGTTTGACATAGAATAATACAAATGTAGAATGTTTTTATAAATTTTATAAAACAGTAAAGAATATAAGTTTCAGTATATCGAGTATTTACAGAAAACTCAATATTTTCGTAGGGGTTAACCCACATATTTTGAGAAAAAAACAAAAAATATGGAAATCTTATTTTAATGCATATTTGCATCCTTCACTGACATAGGATGATGGTCAATAAGTTTGGAACTTTTGTTATCTCCGTTTCTATAGAGAATTGAGATTTCTTTGTTGGTAATACACAAAATTGGATAGTCTATGAAGTTTTAGTAAATCAATTGTTTTAAAATTTGAAATGATAAAAATATACCAATGAAAAGGTATGGCATACAATAATACAAATGTAGAATGTGTTTATAAATTTTATAAAACAGTAAAGAATATAAGTTTCAGTATATCGAGTATTTACCGAAAACTCAATATTTTCGTAGGGGTTGTTAACCCACATATTTTGAGAAAAAACAAAAAATATGGAAATCTTATTTTAATGCATACTAGAGCTTGACCCGCGCACCCGCGCGGGTATTTATTTTTATTTTAAAAACAAAAAAATTATTTATCTTATATAAATGATAATATATACTCTCTCCGTTCCACTAAGATAAATGTTTAAAAAAAATAAATTGTTTCACAAAGATGTATTTTTTTATGTTTTCTATACAAAAATTACAAATTTCAATAAAATTAATTGAATTTATTGAAAGACTATTGGTTAAATTGTATTGGAATTTGATAATTTCTAAAAATGATGTATGATTAATGTGTTTTCTTAATATGTGTGAAAACACCAAAACATCTATCTTAATGGAACGGAGGGAGTATTTTTAAAATATATTTGTATTAAATAATTGTTTAATATATTTTCTAAACATAATAATTTATAATTTATAATGAATAATTTTATTTTATTTTATATCCGTCAACTATATCACCTATATTTTTGAAATATAGACCCGTATGTTCGTACAAATGTATTTTTATGGATACATTTTTAATGTAAAATAAAATTGTTATCTTTGGCTATATTTGATTTATACAATCAAATAATTCAATATATTCGTAGGGGTTAACCCACATATTTTGAGAAAAAATCAAAAAATATGGAAATCTTATTTTAATGCATGTTTGCATCCTTCACTGACATAGGATGATGGTCAATAAGTTTGGAACTTTTTTTATCTCCGTTTCTATATAGAATCGAGATTTCTTTGTTGGTAATACACAAAATTGGGTAGTATATGAAGTTTTATTAAATCAATTGTTTTAAAATTTGAAATGATACAAATATACCAATGAAAAGGTTTGGCATACAATAATACAAATGTAGAATGTGTTTATAAATTTTATAAAACAGTAAAGAATATAAGTTTCAGTATATCGAGTATTTACCGAAAACTCAATATGTTCGTAGGGGTTAACCCACATATTTTGAGAAAAAAATCAAAAAATATGGAAATCTTATTTTAATGCATATTTGCATCATTCACTGATATAGGACGATGGTCAATAATTTTAAAACTTTTGTTATCTCCGTTTCTCTAGAGAATTGAGATTTCTTTGTTGTTAATACACAAATTTGGGCAGTATATGAAGTTTTATTAAATCAATTGTTTTAAAATTTGAAATGATACAAATATACCAATGAAAAGGTTTGGCATACAATAATACAAATTTATAATGTGTTTATAAATTTTATAAAACAGTAAAGAATATAAGTTTCAGTATATCGAGTATTTACCGAAAACTCAATATTTTCGTAGCGGTTAACCCACATATTTTAAGAAAAAATCAAAAAATATGGAAATCTTATTTTAATTCATATTTGCATCCTTCAAGGACATAGGATTATGGTCAAATAAGTTTGGAACTTTTGTTATCTCCGTTTCTATAGAGAATTGAGATTTATTTATTGGTAATACACAAAATTGGGTAGTATATGAAGTTTTATTAAATCAATTGTTTTAAAATTTGAAATGATACAAATATACCAATGAAAAGGTTTGGCATACAATAATACAAATGTAGAATGTGTTTATAAATTTTATAAAACAGTAAAGAATATAAGTTTCAGTATATCGAGTATTAACCGAAAAACTCAATATATTCGTAGGGGTTAACCCACATATTTTGAGAAAAAATCAAAAAAATATGGAAATCTTATTTTAATGCATGTTTGCATCCTTCACTGACATAGGATGATGGTCAATAAGTTTGGAACTTTTTTTATCTCCGTTTCTATAGAGAATTGAGATTTCTTTGTTGGTAATACACAAAATTGGGTAGTATATGAAGTTTTATTAAATCAATTGTTTTAAAATTTGAAATGATACAAATATACCAATGAAAAGGTTTGGCATACAATAATACAAATGTAGAATGTGTTTATAAATTTTATAAAACAGTAAAGAATATAAGTTTCAGTATATCGAGTATTTACCGAAAACTCAATATTTTCGTAGGGGTTAACCCACATATTTTGAGAAAAAATCAAAAAATATGGAAATCTTATTTTAATGCATATTTGCATCCTTCACTGACATAGGATGATGGTCAATAAGTTTGGAACTTTTGTTATCTCCGTTTCTATAGAGAATTGAGATTTCTTTGTTGGTAATACACAAAATTGGGTAGTATATGAAGTTTTATTAAATCAATTGTTTTAAAATTTGAAATGATACAAATATACCAATGAAAAGGTTTGGCATACAATAATACAAATGTAGAATGTGTTTATAAATTTTTATAAAACAGTAAAGAATATAAGTTTCAGTATATCGAGTATTTACCGAAAACTCAATATTTTCGTAGGGGTTAACCCACATATTTTGAGAAAAAATCAAAAAATATGGAAATCTTATTTTAATGCATATTTGCATCCTTCACTGACATAGGATGATGGTCAATAAGTTTGGAACTTTTGTTATCTCCGTTTCTATAGAGAATTGAGATTTCTTTGTTGGTAATACACAAAATTGGGTAGTATATGAAGTTTTATTAAATCAATTGTTTTAAAATTTGAAATGATACAAATATACCAATGAAAAGGTTTGGCATACAATAATACAAATGTAGAATGTGTTTATAAATTTTTATAAAACAGTAAAGAATATAAGTTTCAGTATATCGAGTATTTACCGAAAACTCAATATTTTCGTAGGGGTTAACCCACATATTTTGAGAAAAAATCAAAAAATATGGAAATCTTATTTTAATGCATATTTGCATCCTTCACTGACATAGGATGATGGTCAATAAGTTTGGAACTTTTGTTATCTCCGTTTCTATAGAGAATTGAGATTTCTTTGTTGGTAATACACAAAATTGGGTAGTATATGAAGTTTTATTAAATCAATTGTTTTAAAATTTGAAATGATACAAATATACCAATGAAAAGGTTTGGCATACAATAATACAAATGTAGAATGTGTTTATAAATTTTTATAAAACAGTAAAGAATATAAGTTTCAGTATATCGAGTATTTACCGAAAACTCAATATTTTCGTAGGGGTTAACCCACATATTTTGAGAAAAAATCAAAAAATATGGAAATCTTATTTTAATGCATATTTGCATCCTTCACTGACATAGGATGATGGTCAATAAGTTTGGAACTTTTGTTATCTCCGTTTCTATAGAGAATTGAGATTTCTTTGTTGGTAATACACAAAATTGGGTAGTATATGAAGTTTTATTAAATCAATTGTTTTAAAATTTGAAATGATACAAATATACCAATGAAAAGGTTTGGCATACAATAATACAAATCTAGAATGTGTTTATTAATTTTTATAAAACAGTAAAGAATATAAGTTTCAGTATATCGAGTATTTACCGAAAACTCAATATTTTCGTAGGGGTTAACCCACATATTTTGAGAAAAAATCAAAAAATATGGAAATCTTATTTTAATGCATATTTGCATCCTTCACTGACATAGGATGATGGTCAATAAGTTTGGAACTTTTGTTATCTCCGTTTCTATAGAGAATTGAGATTTCTTTGTTGGTAATACACAAAATTGGGTAGTATATGAAGTTTTATTAAATCAATTGTTTTAAAATTTGAAATGATACAAATATACCAATGAAAAGGTTTGGCATACAATAATACAAATGTAGAATGTGTTTATAAATTTTATAAAACAGTAAAGAATATAAGTTTCAGTATATCGAGTATTTACCGAAAACTCAATATTTTCGTAGGGGTTAACCCACATATTTTGAGAAAAAATCAAAAAATATGGAAATCTTATTTTAATGCATATTTGCATCCTTCACTGACATAGGATGATGGTCAATAAGTTTGGAACTTTTGTTATCTCCGTTTCTATAGAGAATTGAGATTTCTTTGTTGGTAATACACAAAATTGGGTAGTATATGAAGTTTTATTAAATCAATTGTTTTAAAATTTGAAATGATACAAATATACCAATGAAAAGGTTTGGCATACAATAATACAAATGTAGAATGTGTTTATAAATTTTATAAAACAGTAAAGAATATAAGTTTCAGTATATCGAGTATTTACCGAAAACTCAATATTTTCGTAGGGGTTAACCCACATATTTTGAGAAAAAATCAAAAAATATGGAAATCTTATTTTAATGCATATTTGCATCCTTCACTGACATAGGATGATGGTCAATAAGTTTGGAACTTTTGTTATCTCCGTTTCTATAGAGAATTGAGATTTCTTTGTTGGTAATACACAAAATTGGGTAGTATATGAAGTTTTATTAAATCAATTGTTTTAAAATTTGAAATGATACAAATATACCAATGAAAAGGTTTGGCATACAATAATACAAATGTAGAATGTGTTTATAAATTTTATAAAACAGTAAAGAATATAAGTTTCAGTATATCGAGTATTTACCGAAAACTCAATATTTTCGTAGCGGTTAACCCACATATTTTAAGAAAAAATCAAAAATATGGAAATCTTATTTTAATTCATATTTGCATCCTTCACGGACATAGGATTATGGTCAATAAGTTTGGAACTTTTGTTATCTCCGTTTCTATAGAGAATTGAGATTTATTTATTGGTAATACACAAAATTGGGTAGTATATGAAGTTTTATTAAATCAATTGTTTTAAAATTTGAAATGATACAAATATACCAATGAAAAGGTTTGGCATACAATAATATAAATGTATAATATGTTTATAAATTTTTATAAAACAGTAAAGAATATAAGTTTCAGTATATCGAGTATTTACCGAAAACTCAATATGTTCGTAGGGGTTGTTAACCCACATATTTTGAGAAAAAATCAAAAAATATGGAAATCTTATTTTAATGCATATTTGCATCATTCACTGATCTAGGACGATGGTCAATAATTTTAAAACTTTTGTTATCTCCGTTTCTCTAGAGAATTGAGATTTCTTTGTTGTTAATACACAAATTTGGGCAGTATAAGAAGTTTTATTAAATCAATTGTTTTAAAATTTGAAATGATACAAATATACCAATGAAAAGGTTTGGCATACAATAATACAAATTTATAATGTGTTTATAAATTTTATAAAACAGTAAAGAATACAAGTTTCAATATATCGAGTATTTACCGAAAACTCAGTATTTTCGTAGGGGTTAACCCACATATTTTGAGAAAAAAATCAAAAAATATGGAAATCTTATTTTAATGCATATTTGCATCCTTCACTGACATAGGATGATGGTTAATAAGTTTGGAACTTTTGTTATCTCCGTTTCTATAGAGAATTGAGATTTCTTTGTTGGTAATACACAAAATTGGGTAGTATATGAAGTTTTATTAAATCAATTGTTTTAAAATTTGAAATGATACAAATATACCAATGAAAAGGTTTGGCATACAATAATACAAATGTAGAATGTGTTTATAAATTTTATAAAACAGTAAAGAATATAAGTTTCAGTATATCGAGTATTTACCGAAAACTCAATATTTTCGTAGGGGTTAACCCACATATTTTGAGAAAAAATCAAAAAATATGGAAATCTTATTTTAATGCATATTTGCATCCTTCACTGACATAGGATGATGGTCAATAAGTTTGGAACTTTTGTTATATCCGTTTCTATAGAGAATTGAGATTTCTTTGTTGGTAATACACAAAATTGGGTAGTATATGAAGTTTTATTAAATCAATTGTTTTAAAATTTGAAATGATACAAATATACCAATGAAAAGGTTTGGCATACAATAATACAAATGTAGAATGTCTTTATAAATTTTATAAAACAGTAAAGAATATAAGTTTCAGTATATCGAGTATTTACCGAAAACTCAATATTTTCGTAGGGGTTAACCCACATATTTTGAGAAAAAATAAAAAAAATATGGAAATCTTATTTAATGCATATTTGCATCCTTCACTGACATAGGATGATGGTCAATAAGTTTGGAACTTTTGTTATCTCCGTTTCTATAGAGAATTGAGATTTCTTTGTTGGTAATACACAAAATTGGGTAGTGTATGAAGTTTTATTAAATCAATTGTTTTAAAATTTGAAATGATAAAAATATACCAATGAAAAGGTTTGGCATACAATAATACAAATATAGAATGTGTTTATAAATTTTATAAAAAAGTAAAGAATATAAGTTTCAGTATATCAAGTATTTACCGAAAACTCAATATTTTCGTAGGGGTTAACCCACATATTTTGAGAAAAAATAAAAAAATATGGAAATCTTATTCTAATGCATATTTGCATCCTTCACTGACATAGGATGATGGTCAATAAGTTTGGAACTTTTGTTATCTCTGTTTCTATAGAGAATTGAGATTTCTTTGTTGGTAATACACAAAATTGGGTAGCATATGAAGTTTTATTAAATCAATTGTTTTAAAATTTGAAATGATACAAATATACCAATGAAAAGGTTTTGCATACAATAATACAAATGTAGAATGTGTTTATAAATTTTATAAAACAGTAAAGAATATAAGTTTCAGTATATCGAGTATTTACCGAAAACTCAATATTTTCGTTGCGGTTAACCCACATATTTTAAGAAAAAATCAAAAAATATGGAAATCTTATTTTAATTCATATTTGCATCCTTCACGGACATAGGATTATGGTCAATAAGTTTGGAACTTTTGTTATCTCCGTTTCTATAGAGAATTGAGATTTATTTATTGGTAATACACAAAATTGGGTAGTATATGAAGTTTTATTAAATCAATTGTTTTAAAATTTGAAATGATACAAATATACCAATGAAAAGGTTTGGCATACAATAATACAAAT
>MU107017.1:0-10647 GCA_012274485.2 Sinapis alba | reverse complement strand
TATATCGAGTATTTACCGAAAACTCAGTATTTTCGTAGGGGTTAACCCACATATTTTGAGAAAAAAATCAAAAAATATGGAAATCTTATTTTAATGCATATTTGCATCATTCACTGATATAGGACGATGGTCAATAATTTTAAAACTTTTGTTATCTCCGTTTCTCTAGAGAATTGAGATTTCTTTGTTGTTAATACACAAATTTGGGCAGTATATGAAGTTTTATTAAATCAAAATTTTAAAAATTTGAAATGATACAAATATACCAATTAAAAGGTTTTGCATACATTAATACAAATGTAGAATGTGTTTATAATTTTTTATAAAACAGTAAAGAATATAAGTTTCAGTATATCGAGTATTTACGGAAAACTTAGTATTTTCGTAAGGGTTAACCCACATATTTTGAGAACAAATAAAAAAATATGGAAATCTTATTTTAATGCATATTTGCATCCTTCACTAACATAGGATGATGGTCAATAAGTTTGGAACTTTTGTTATCTCCGTTTCTATAGAGAATTGAGATTTCTTTGTTGGTAATACACAAAATTGGGTAGTATATGAAGTTTTATTAAATCAATTGTTTAAAAATTTGAAATGATAAAAATATACCAATGAAAAGGTTTGGCATACAATAATACAAATGTAGAATGTGTTTATAAATTTTATAAAACAGTAAAGAATATAAGTTTCAGTATATCAAGTATTTACCGAAAACTCAATATTTTCGTAGGGGTTAACCCACATATTTTGAGAAAAAATCAAAAAATATGGAAATCTTATTTTAATGCATATTTGCATCTTTCACTGACATAGGATGATGGTCAATAAGTTTGGAACTTTTGTTATCTCCGTTTCTATAGAGAATTGAGATTTCTTTGTTGGTAATACACAAAATTGGGTAGTATATGAAGTTTTATTAAATCAATTGTTTTAAAATTTGAAATGATACAAATATACCAATGAAAAGGTTTGGCATACAATAATACAAATGTAGAATGTGTTTATAATTTTTATAAAACAGTAAATAATATAAGTTTCAGTATATCGAGTATTTACCGAAAACTCAATATTTTCGTAGGGGTTAACCCACATATTTTGAGAAAAAATCAAAAAATATGGAATTCTTATTTTAATGCATATTTGCATCATTCACTGACATAGGATGATGGTCAATAATTTTAAAACTTTTGTTATCTCCGTTTCTCTAGAGAATTGAGATTTCTTTGTTGTTAATACACAAATTTGGGCAGTATATGAAGTTTTATAAAATCAAATTTTTAAAATTTTGAAATGATACAAATATACCAATTAAAAGGTTTGGCATACATTAATACAAATGTAGAATGTGTTTATAAATTTTTATAAAACAGTAAAGAATATAAGTTTCAGTATATCGAGTATTTACCGAAAACTCAATATTTTCGTAGGGGTTAACCCACATATTTTGAGAAAAAATCAAAAAAATATGGATATCTTATTTTAATTCATATTTGCATCCTTCACTGACATAGGATGATGGTCAATAAGTTTGTATCTTTTGTTATCTCCGTTTCTATAGAGAATTGAGATTTCTTTGTTGGTAATACACAAAATTGGGTAGTATATGAAGTTTTATTAAATCAATTGTTTTAAAATTTGAAATGATACAAATATACCAATGAAAAGTTTTGGCATACAATAATACAAATGTAGAATATGTTTATAAATTTTATAAAACAGTAAAGAATATAAGTTTCAGTATATCAAGTATTTACCGAAAACTCAATATTTTCGTAGGGGTTAACCCACATATTTTGAGAAAAAATCAAAAAATATGGAAATCTTATTTTAATTCATATTTGCATCCTTCACTGACATAGGATGATGGTCAATAAGTTTGGAACTTTTGTTATCTCCGTTTCTATAGAGAATTGAGATTTCTTTGTTGGTAATACACAAAATTGGGTAGTATATGAAGTTTTATTAAATCAATTGTTTGAAAATTTGAAATGATACAAATATACCGATGAAAAGGTTAGGCATACAATAATACAAATGTAGAATGTGTTTATAAATTTTATAAAACAGTAAAGAATATAAGTTTCAGTATATCAAGTATTTACCGAAAACTCAATATTTTCGTAGGGGTTAATCCACATATTTTGAGAAAAAATCAAAAAATATGGAAATCTTATTTTAATGCATATTTGCATCCTTCACTGACATAGGATGATGGTCAATAAGTTTGGAACTTTTGTTATCTCCGTTTCTATAGAGAATTGCGATTTCTTTGTTGGTAATACACAAAATTGGGTAGTATATGAAGTTTTATTAAATCAATTGTTTTAAAATTTGAAATGATACAAATATACCAATGAAAAGGTTTGGCATACAATAATACAAATGTAGAATGTGTTTATAAATTTTATAAAACAGTAAAGGATATAAGTTTCAGTATATCGAGTATTTACCGAAAACTCAATATTTTCGTAGGGGTTAACCCACATATTTTGAGAAAAAATCAAAAAAATATGGAAATCTTATTTTAATTCATATTTGCATCCTTCACTGACATAGGATGATGGTCAATAAGTTTGGAACTTTTGTTATCTCCATTTCTATAGAGAATTGAGATTTCTTTGTTGGTAATACACAAAATTGGGTAGTATATGAAATTTTATTAAATCAATTGTTTTAAAATTTGAAATGATACAAATATACCAATGAAAAGGTTTGGCATACAATAATACAAATGTACAATGTGTTTATAATTTTTATAAAACAGTAAAGAATATAAGTTTCAGTATATCGAGTATTTACCGAAAACTCAATATTTTCGTAGGGGTTAACCCACATATTTTGAGAAAAAATCAAAAAATATGGAAATCTTATTTTAATGCATATTTGCATCCTTCACTGACATAGGATGATGGTCAATAAGTTTGGAACTTTTGTTATCTCCGTTTCTATAGAGAATTGAGATTTCTTTGTTGGTAATACACAAAATTGGGTAGTATATGAAGTTCTATTAAATCAATTGTTTTAAAATTTGAAATGATACAAATATACCAATGAAAAGGTTTGTCATACAAAAATACAAATGTAGAATGTATTTATAAATTTTATAAAACAGTAAAGAATATAAGTTTCAGTATATCGAGTATTTACCGAAAACTCAGTATTTTCATAGGGGTTAACCCACATATTTTGAGTAAAAATCAAAAAATATGGAAATCTTATTTTAATTCATATTTTCATCCTTCACTGACATAGGATGATGGTCAATAAGTTTGGATCTTTTGTTATCTCCGTTTCTATAGAGAATTGAGATTTATTTGTTGGTAATACACAAAATTGGGTAGTATATGAAGTTTTATTAAATCAATTGTTTTAAAATTTGAAATGATAAAAATATACCAATGAAAAGGTTTGGCATACAATAATACAAATGTAGAATGTGTTTATAAATTTTATAAAACAGTAAAGAATATATTTTTCAGTATATCGAGTATTTACCGAAAACTCAATATTTTCGTAGGGGTTAACCCACATATTTTGAGAAAAAATAAAAAAATATGGAAATCTTATTTTAATGCATATTTGCATCCTTCACTGACATAGGATGATGGTCAATAAGTTTGGAACTTTTGTTATCTCCGTTTCTATAGAGAATTGAGATTTCTCTGTTGGTAATACACAAAATTGGGTAGTATATGAAGTTTTATTAAATCAATTGTTTTAAAATTTGAAATGATACAAATATACCGATGAAAAGGTTTGGCATACAATAATACAAATGTAGAATGTGTTTATAAATTTTATAAAACAGTAAAGAATATAAGTTTCAGTATATCGAGTATTTACCGAAAACTCAATATTTTCGTAGGGGTTAACCCACATATTTTGAGAAAAAATCAAAAATATGGAAATCTTATTTTAATTCATATTTGCATCCTTCACTGACATAGGATGATGGTCAATAAGTTTGGATCTTTTGTTATCTCCGTTTCTATAGAGATTTGAGATTTCTTTGTTGGTTATACACAAAATTGGGTAGTATATGAAATTTTATTAAATCAATTGTTTTAAAATTTGAAATGATACAAATATACCAATGAAAAGGTTTGGCATACAATAATACAAATGTAGAATGTGTTTATAAATTTTTATAAAACAGTAAAGAATATAAGTTTCAGTATATCGAGTATTTACCGAAAACTCAATATTTTCGTAGGGGTGTTAACCCACATATTTTGAGAAAAAATCAAAAAAATAAAAATTTTATTTTAATGCATATTTGCATCATTCAGTGACGTAGGGTGATGGTAAAGATTTTGGAACTTTTGTTATCTCCGTTTCTCTAGAGAATTGAGATTTCTTTGTTGTTAATACACAAATTTTGGCAGTATATGAAGTTTTATTAAATCAATTGTTTTAAAATTTGAAATGATACAAATAAACCACTTGAAAGGTTTCACATACATTAATACAAATGTAGAATTTGTTTATAAATTTTTATAAAACAGTAAAGAATATAAGTTTCAGTATATCGAGTATTTACCGAAAACTCAATATTTTCGTAGGGGTTAACCCAGATATTTACTGAAAAAGTCAAAAAATATGAAAATCTTATTTTAATGCATATTTGCATCATTCACTGACATAGGATGATGGTCAATAAGTTTGGAACTTTTGTTATCTCCGTTTCTCTAGAGAATTGAGATTTCTTTGTTGTTAATACACAATTTTGGGTAGTATATTAAGTTTTCTTAAATTAATTATTTTTAAATTTGAAATGATACAAATATACCGTTTAAAACGTTTGGCATTCATTAATACAAATGTAGAATGTGTTTATAATTTTTTATAAAACAGTAAAGAATATAAGTTTCAGTATATCGAATATTTACCGAAAACTCAATATTTTCGTAGGGGTTAACCCACATATTTGGAAAAAATTCAAAAAATATGAAAAACTTATTTTAATGCATATTTTCATCATTCACTGACATATGGTGATGGTCAATAAGTTTGGAACTTTTGTTATCTCCGTTTCTCTTGAGAATTGAGATTTCTTTGTTGTTAATACACAAATTTGGGAAGTATATAAGTTTTATTAAATCAATTTTTTAAAAATTTGAAATGATACAAATACACCAATTAAAAGGTTTGGCATACATTAATACAAATGTAGAATGTGTTTATAAATTTTTATAAAACAGTAAAGAATATAAGTTTCAGTATATCGATTATTTACCGAAAACTCAGTATTTTCGTAGGGATTAACCCACATATTTTGAGAAAAATTCAAAAAATATGAAAATCTTATTTTAATGCATATTTGCATTATTCACTGACATAGGATGATGGTCAATAATTTGGAACTTTTGTTATCTCCGTTTCTCTAGAGAATTGAGATTTATTTGTTGTTAATACACAAAGTTAGGTAGTATATGAAGTTTTATTAAATTAATTGTTTTTAAATTTGAAATGATACACATTTACCATGAAAAAGGTTTGGTATACATTAATACAAATGTAGAATGTGTTTATAAATTTTTTATAAAATAGTAAAGAATTTAAACCAGACTAGAGACAAATCCAGCAATTTTGGCAAAGCTTCTTACGTTAATTTTAACGAAGCTTCTCATGGTAATTACGGACTCGTCTGAGCTCTATTTGAGGTGTAGGTTGTGGCTATAGATTCGTTTCGTTGAGAGGAACATGGTGATGGTCTCATATTTTTGATACAATAAACATGGTGATGGTTTCATATTTTTAAAATTGGAGACGGGAGAGAGAGAAATAGATGATAAGTATTTTGTTTGCAATGAAAACAAACTAAACTTAATTACTTTCTTTTAGAATGAGAAACTAATCTTTCATGTCGGAAATTCACAGTGAAACAGAGAGGCGGAAAAGAACAAGCGAACAAGATGAAGATTCCTTTCCGATAAAAAGAGATGGTGAAAATATAGATCGAGAACTTGGGATTATCTATCGAGAAGATGTCTGGTTTTCTGGGTTTCTCTTATCACTTTAGAGATTAAAGGAGCAAAAGTTTAGGTCTGATTTTCTAGGTTTTTTTGTTATTTTAAGGATTTTGAAGTGGTAAAGATTTTATGGGAAAAAAAGTGTTTAAAAAAAAAACCAATAAAGAGTTATCCCAATATATAAAAGGGTTTGGGTAAGCATTTTCAAGCTATCCACATCAGCTTGAAAAATCAACCAATCAAACCTAAGTTTTGTGACATGTCATTAGGTCAACACATTAACATTCTGAACTTCAATTTTATTCGGCTGAATCGATTATTTTTCCTCTATTCTTAGTTTCTTTACAAAACGTATTCAAAACTCTCTTTTTTCCCTTTCGAAGAGTCCACTCATTGATTCCTCTTCCTTTCTTCTTACCTTTTTTTCTGCAAAACCTAGCCAAGAGTCACCCTTTTTTTACTTTGCTTCTGACTCTCTTAATTCTCGAAATTGACTTTTGTGTGGTTCTCTTAGAAATCTTATTTCTGGATTTATGATCCTTGAAACTGGAATTTTGCTTTCCGTAGTTGTAGGATGGGGAACAAATGAGAAAGCGGCTATATGCATTTCAGAGAAAAAAGAAGTAAGAGTTAAAGAAGGAGAATCATGAACAATTACAAAGAGATTGACGGCAAAGATCTAATTGATGTTCTCTCCTCTGAACTCTCTGATGGCTTCATGGTAAAAATATTTGATTCAAAAGCACTAAGATTAGAGTGTTTTGTTTTGTCTCTAAAGATGAAAATAAACATCTGATTTGTTTGAAGAAAGCTGTGATTTTGTGCACTTATGATCCAGCAGAGAGAGACATAAGGCAAGGCACGCTAACAAGGTTTTGAATTGGGAAGAAAAACCTAGAAAACTGAAGGTTTTCATAGGGATCTCTTGCACAACATCTCTGAACCATTTGGTTGTTGTGAAGAAACTTATTGTTCTCTCCTTAAGAACATTGCTTCCTTTGTGCGTTTTCCTCTTCTAAAGGTTTTTGTTTTTGTTATCATACATTTTTACTTTCAATATTGTTAACATTTTTGAGTTTCAGCAGGCTCAAGTATGATAGTATAAAACTGATAACCCACCATAAAGAGAAAGGAGGAGGAACATAGAAAGCAGATAAGGAAAATTCAAAAAGAAGACATTTGATAAAAGGTAAAAATGCTTACCTTAATCCGTCACCTCAAGGATCAGACTGTTGCAAAGTATATCAGGATCGCATTGCACTATTTATCATCTTTTATTGTTCCTGCTCATGTTTTTTTTCTTTACAGGAAGATATTGCCATTGGAACTGTATACTTTTAGTAAACTCAAAGTAAGCTTCAAGATTTTCATGTCTTTTAGTTTGTTTTCTAGAGTGTTTAACCTTTTATTAACGATCTTTTGTTAAAACCCTTGATTTTAGTCGCAGCTTCAGTATGTTTCTGGAAGCAAGCACAATTCCTCATCATTTTGATGTATTTGTGTCCATTGTTCCACATCTCTAGGCTTATATTACATAAGACAAGACCTAAAACTCAATCTCACTGGAACAACCTCATATCTTAACCCTTTTGGAGTTGTGTGTGATCATGATTTTGTAGTTTCTTTCTCACAGGTTAAGCACATTGGGGCACATCGCATCACACTACCGTGTTATGAAGTAGGTGATTTTTTTCTTTGTTCAATACTCTATGTGATCTGCCGGAGTGGTTTCATTAATTTACCAACAACAAAATGCAGGAGGAAACTTCATGGACTGGAAGGAAGCGATGACGAGGTTTATGATGAGGTAACTGCTTTGAAGTAGAAGTATGTTTATCAAATGATTACCTTGGTTTAGATTTCATTAACTATATAGTGTATAGCCCCGAGAAAAAAATACACGTTCTTTTGTGGGTTTGCTGACATGTGAAAATTCTGAGTGGAGCTCAAGTTTCGGCCGTACGATGCCCTCTTAATTTTCTCTTCTTTTGTACTTCTTCTATGTATCAACATGCACTTAGAGTTCACGTGTTGCATGGAGTTATGCCATATGATGTTTCTCGGTAGCTCAATTTTGCTGACCACTATTCAGATTTCACATAATAATTTGTGCTTTCTCTGAGCTATAAACCATACAAGAGTATGTTGCCAGCAATCCAGGTATTCATCCCATTTAATGGTTTCTTCATTTCTTCAAATTTGTGGCAGTCTAAAGTTAAAAGTTGCTTGCGTTGTATGTATATGTATATTTTTACTCTGTACTGTAGACTAGGAAAGATTTGTTTGATATATTGATGGTTTTGTTTTGGCAGTTGCTTGCGGCTGGAGTTGGAGAAACTAACACTTACTTGGATGGAGACTTAACCAAACTTTAATCCATTACTCCAATCGAGAACTCTTACTGCCCATAACAACATTATCCAATTTTCTTCAAGATAAAGAAAAAGTGGTACAACTGAAGAGACAATGAATTAACATTGCATGTGTGTATGTAATCAAATTTAGGATTAGATGTTCCTTACGAATTAAAGTAAACCTATCTTTATTTCGTATGTGTCTTTGTATCATTTTTTGAAAAATACTTTGTTTTCTTTATCTACAGAGTTTGAGAAACTGTATTGCAATTTTTATTATATCATCTATTCGAACTCTTTTGTTTGATATGAAAAGTAAGTCTGGATTTGATGATCGACTATATTAGTATATACACATACTATAAACACATGTCAACATTCTTGAACTTGGAGAGAGACATCTAACTTAATGATGTGTAGATTATATTCTTATGTCCAAATTGTTTTTGTTATAGCTGGATAAGTTATATGCAATTATTTTTGAATTGTGACTTTATCATTATGCGAAATTCATATTTCTTGAGTCATGAGATTTTGTGTTTCTTAGAAATTTACGTCTTTGTAAGATTCAACAAAGTTGCTCGGAAGGTATGTTTATCTGTGACTTTTCTGAGTCAAGAGACTTTGATTTTATTCCAAGTTATATTTTCTTATCTGTAAGGTAGAAGCTAGGTGCCTTTCTGACATCCACCAAACCAGGAATGAAATTCTTTTATTCATATTTTATTTATTTATTCATTATATGATTCTTCCCAAAAATGTAAAATCATATACATAATTGACTGTCCATGAATGAAAATATTACTATAGCTAACAAACATAATATATATAAAATGTATAACTAAAATACAAATAAGTGGAGTTTAACTGTTTTTAGTGAAAACTTAAATACAAAAATATATGACTATAAATCACAATTAAAGTTTAATTAACTTTTAATTGAGTTTGCTTATCGGTCTATATATTTTTCTGATATTAACAAAAAAAAAATAATAATACTTCCAAATTGTTGTACAAGATAAAATAAGAATAATTTGAATTTTTTATATCACCAAATATAATATATGTTTATAAAAACTAAAGAACACAATAGCGCGGACACGGATCTAGTAATCAATAAAAAGTAAAACGTGTTTGTCTTGCTATTGTTAGCAAGGCTAACTAAACTAGAGACACCATCACTAATATACCCAACTGCTTACATTAGCTTCCAGCTGGTTTGTTCTTTTCTTCTTTGTTGGTTGCTAATTCTATTCCCTGAATCTGTTACAGTGGAATCTGAAACGGACAGTGAAGGTTCAGATGTGGGTGGAAGGTTATACAAGACGATTTCAATCTTTGTGGTCAAGTTCAATAACTGGATTGAACTAAACCACATTTTAGCTATTCCTAGAAATTCAAAGTGATGATAAACCAATCCAAAAACTCGAAAATTGATTCAAAGCTAAATATAACAGCGTCTTGAATGAAAAAGATAAGCATAGTATTGCAAAACATGATTGTCGTCAAAACAAAGAAGCCAATTGAAGATATTAACCCTCGATCTGCTCCCTCAACCTCCTGATTGTGCTTCTAACGGTGACGGCACTAGCGGTGTTCATGGTGTAAGCACCACCAGCCTTGACCTTACCACAATCCTTGCATCCCCAGATTCCAACAGCCTTTCGCTTCACTCCGTATTTGCCGCAGAACTCACAGAAGTACTTGCTGTGTTGGCTCACCTCCATCTTCTTGATCTGCTTCCTGATACTCGCTCCATAACGAGTACCTACGTAAATCAATCAAGAGACTAATCAAAACTATATTTCTTCTTAGAAACGCATCTTAAATGATTCATTCATTTGAATCTAAAACTATATTATATAATTTCTACAGCTTAATCATCCTAACACGATACCAATGACGAGCTAGCATAAGACGGAGGATACTTACCGTACTTGCCGACGATTCCAACCTTCTTCGTTCTCTTCGCCTGTAGAAAATTAAGAAACAAAAAGGAAAAAGAGAGTGAGCGGTTGAGACAGAAGAAACTTAGATCTCTCCACCAGAATACTAAAGAAGAACAGTAACGCAATGAGAGGAGAGGTCTTCACCATTTCGAGGAAGACGAGCAACCACCGCCGAATATGAGAAACCCTAGAGAGAACAGCACGCTGCTTCCCCCAGCTAAAAACCGTCTTATATAGTACTAAATATATTAGGGCATTTATATTCATATGGGCCTTATCAAGAAAATAAACCCATTAAACATTTTAAGGGCTACTCATATCTATTTCAACTCTAAAGCCCAAACAAACTTACTTTTTACTTGGATC
>MU107016.1:0-63617 GCA_012274485.2 Sinapis alba | reverse complement strand
CATCAGTAGGCTGAGACCTAACCAGAATCGAATGAAGACAAGGAAAGAAGAGTTGGATGAGTTCTAAGGCAGCCGGAAAAGGCATGGAAGTAGCTCGGCAAGTTACATCAAGCTCTGGACAGTTCGGTACAGCTCACACTAGCCTAGATCAGCTCCAGTAGCTGGACCACCATCTCACTTAGCTGGGACAGCTAGAAACCAGCTCACCCCAGCTGGGTGAAGGGTTCAGGTGATGGTCGAGGGGATCGGGTCATGGGCGGTTATGGTGCTGGTCTTGTTGGCCAAGGGGGGTCCGACCAGTTTTGGGTCTTGGACAAGTAGGCCGGGAAGTGGAAAGGACCATGGGGATTTCATTCGAACATGATAAGGGAGAGAGAGGCGGTTGGAGGCAGTTAGGACGAATGGGTGCGAATGGTGCAAGTTGCACCCATTCGGCCACCAAGTCACGCCTGTTTGCCCAGGCAGTTAAGGGTTGATTCTTGCCTTTAAATACATACCCTAGGGGTCCAGAATTCACACAATTTTCCATAAGGAAAGCTCTGTCCAAATCGTGATAGAGAGAAAGAAAGAGAGAGTGTGTGAGAGAGAGAGAGAGAGAGAGAGAGAGAGAGAGAGAGAGAGAGAGAGAGAGAGAGAGAGAGAGAGAGAGAGAGAGAGAGAGAGAGAGAGAGAGAGAGAGAGAGAGAGAGAGAGAGAGAGAGAGAGAGAGAGAGAGAGAGAGAGAGAGAGAGAGAGAGAGAGAGAGAGATCAAGGCTTGGCTGTGTGTGTTGGTGATTGATTTCCGGTAAGGAGTTTGCTTGTGTGGTGTGGAGATCGATTGAGGATGGGTACTAGAGGAAAGGACCGACCCATCCTGCCATGGCTTGGAGAAGGGCTTGAGCACTCCAGAGCGCACGCCCAAGGTGAGTGGGATGGACCGAACCATCCTGCCATGGCTGCGGTGTGATGCCGTGTGGGCTGTGGTCAGTTTGGTGAATCCAGACCCATTTCTTCCCATCCCCTTACTTATTAACTTCTCTTTATCTATATTCTTTATGTGGTTGGCGTTTCAATCTCAGTGTGACTGTAGCAAGGCCTTGGCCGTTCCAGGAACGTAGTCCTTGGCCTTTGGCCGGACTGATCTTGGTCGGATTCTATACGCTCCGGTGGGATTCATTGAATTCCGACCATGTATTACTCTTAGTGGGTATTTATCATGAATTATCATGGATTTTATTAGGTTTTACCTAATTGATTTGAGTATGGCCAGTTATGGCCGGTTTGGTTGATTGTGGCTGAGATCAATAGGATCGAGGCCGGTTCTTTAGATTCTGATTATGGATTATTCTTAGTTGTGATTTATTAGGAATTTTCATGAATCTTAATAAGTTTTGGGGGATTTATTTGGGTTGATCAGATTTGGGAATCAGCCATGGTTGATTGTGGTTTGCTGTGGACAAAGGGTTGGACCACATTGGATCAGTCAGGTCGTGTGTTGAGTAGGTGTCCAGGATGTCCTGGTTGGTGTCCTGAGTGTGGCCGTGGGCCTTGTGAACTGAATGGATAGGTTATGGACCATAGAACAGGAGAACCGAACCATGCAATGTAGACATGACTGTTAGGGTATCGGATTGTACTTATGCATGTGTCTTGTGATGATGTTGCTTTCAGGACCAGACCAGGACCGTGGCAAGGCCAAGGAACCATGAAGACCTGAGCTGTGGATGGATGTGTGGCTTGTGGGATAGTATAGTTAGTAAGAACACGTGAACTTATGATAGCCTATTGTGCAACTGAATCTATGTATGGGATCACATGTTTTATATTAATAAAGATACAATTTCTCTTATCTGAATAGACTTAGGAATCGAAATGTTTGAACCACATATGATTGAAAAAGACTTAGAGAAATATTGGACCTTTAAAGTGAACAAAAATTACATGATTAGATAGGTAAGTCCGCGGGTCCTAGTTGGGTCCTTTGGACCAGGATCGGGTCTTACAAGTTGGTATCAGAGCGAAGTTGGTTCTAGGATTTTTTTTGGGTTATGGGAAATCACCACACATCCGGCTGGGTCTCATGGTAAGGTCTGATTGAATGTGTGTTAGCCTTAGTGATTGTGTGTGTTTGTTTATATAAATGTTGATGGGACTAACATTGAGTGTTTGATTTGAAACCAAGGGTACAAGGAAGTCTAAAACTTCTCGGAAGGGTAAGGAAGCAGCTGGTGGGTCCGGACAGGTTGAAGCGGCTGGGACTAACCCAACTGTAATGTTGCCTATCCAACCGGATGGGGTTAATGTGGGAGCCGGACTGCCAAATCCTCAGCTCAGTCCGACCGAGGTTCATGTGGATGGAGCTGGAATTCTGCTGGAACTGGAGCTGGGGCCAGCTGATGGAGCTGATGAACAAAAGCAAAGGGATCTGGAGGATGAGGGTAAGTCCACAGTCTGGTCGCCAGGATGGGCGTGGAGAGGCTGCGGGCAACGTGACAGCTGGATTAGCCAACCCAGCTACTGAGCCATCCATGAAGGATGTGCTGGAGGCTATGAAAGCTATGGGCAACCAGATGATAGCACTGACCCAAGTGTTCACACCACTGGTGAATTCGTCTGTGGGTCAAGCTGGAACCATTCCTACAGTTGTTCCCTTAGCTGGTAGGCGGGTGGAACAGGTGGCCGAGGTGGTTGAGATTGATCCACCACCTAGGGCGGTTAGGAGAATGGATTACCTGAAGCTACTGGAGCACATAGCTAAGATTGGCACCAAACACTTTTCTGGAAGTGTTGACCCATTGGAGGCTGATGAGTGGAGGAGCAGGCTGGTCCGCAACTTCAACTCAACCCATTGCCCAGAGGATTATCAGAAGGACATAGCGGTTCACTTCTTGGAGGGCGATGCTCATAACTGGTGGTTGGCACTAGACAAGCGTACCAATGGCACCATTGAACGCTTCTTTGACTTTGTGGTTGAGTTCAACCACAAGTATTTCCCGGCTGAGGCTTGGGATTGTTTGGAGGCTAAGTTCTTGGACCTGGTTCAGGGTCGTAGGAGGGCTAGAGAGTATGAGGAGGAGTTCAACCCACTCAGGCGCTATGTGGGGAAGGAACTGGAGGAAGAGTCAGTTAAGGTACGTGGGTTCATAAGAGGCCTTAGGGTCGAGCTCCGAACCTACTGCTCTGTCGCACCTTCCACACTGTGTCCGAGTTGGTTGAGGGGATGGTCATGTTGGAGACCAACCTAGCTGAAGAATCTAAACTGAAGATCCGGAGCCACCTGTCTGCCACTGGTGGTAATAGTGACCGGAAGAGGAAGAGGGACCAGGCTGAGGAAGGTAAATATTCAAGTGGTAGGTGTGCGTGCCTCAAGTGTGGTAGACACCATGGAGGTGAATGCTGGAGAGCAATGGTAGCTTGTCTCCGGTGTGGCAAGATGGACCACTGAGCTCGTGACTGTCCCAGGCAGGAGCAAGGAGTTGGTGGTGACACCAGGACTTGCCACTACTGTGGTAGAAAGGGACATCTCCGCAAAGACTGTCCCAAGTTGTCATCTGGGCTTAGCAGGAGCCAAGGAGAGGCTAGCCGGCCGGATCAGAAACGTGGACAGACCTCAGCACCCCGTGTCTATGAGCTGTCAAAAGATGAGGACAAGGCTGGACCATTCCAAGCGATTACTGGTAATTGTCTGATCTTGTTCTTTTCAATTCAGAAAAAATTGCATGGTACGGAACTTAGAATGGTTAGGTACTTAGATTGGGTCATGTGTAGGGACCCTAAGTATTGGTGGTGTGGAAACACACGTACTTTTCGATACTGGAGCTACACATAGCTTTGTGAGTCCAGGGATGCTCGGAAATGGGTTGTTCCAGTTGGGAACAGGGGATTGTCCTGGGGTAGTGAACGCGGACGGTGGGGAAGTTATGAGTTCACTAGGAGTGATTCAGAACATGCCAGTGGTGATCCAAGACAGGGTCATGCCTGTGGATCTTGTGGTAGTCCACCTACAGAATCACGAGGTGATATTAAGTATGGACTGGCTTGGAAAGAATCGGGCCACTCTTGACTGTCACAGGGGGCGCGTGCAGTTTCAGAGTGGGTATGGATCTTTGATCAGGTTCCAAGGTATACGTCCGGCCTCTGGATGCTTGGTGGTGTCAGCAATCCTTGTTGAGAAGATGCTGAGGAAGGGTTGTGAGGCTTATCTGGCCACAATCGCCACTAAGGAGGTCGTAGGGGGTGGTGACCCAGAGGGAATACCGCTGGTCCGCGAGTTCCATGATGTGTTTGGGTCCCTACAGGGAATTCGCCCTGATAGATCAGACCCATTCATAATAGAACTGGAACCAGGGACGGCCCAAATATCCAAAAGTCCCTACAAAATGGCTCATGCCCAGATGCCGAGCTTAAGAAGCAACTTGAGGAGTTGCTGGACAAAGGTTTTATAAGACCTAGTCTGTCACCTAGGGGAGCACCAGTTATTTTTGTGAAAAAGAAAGATGGTAGCTTCAGGTTATGCATTGACTATCGAGGGGTGAACCGGGTCACTGTGAAGAACAAGTACCCATTACCTCGGATAGATGAGTTGTTGGATCAGATCAAGGGTGCAAAGTGGTTCTCTAAGATTGATTTGGCTTCAGGGTATCATCAGATCCCTATTGATCCAAATGACATTAGAAAGACAGCATTCCAAACTAGGTACGGCCATTATGAGTTTCTGGTCATGCCTTTCGGATTTACCAATGCACCCGCAGCCTTCATGAAGATGATGAATGGCAACTTCCGTGAGTTCTTGGATGAATTTGTAATCATCTTCATAGATGACATATTAGTATATTCCAAGAGCAAGGAAGACCATGAAAGGCATCTAAGGGCTGTGCTGGGACGGTTGAGGGAACAACAGCTCTTTGCCAAGTTGAGCAAGTGCAGTTTTTGGCAAAGGAGTGTTGGATTCCTTGGACACATTGTATCAGACCAGGGAGTCTCAGTTGACCCTGAGAAGATTAAGGCCATACAAGGATGGCCACGACTTAAGAATGCAACAGAGGTCAGGAGTTTCTTAGGTCTGGTCGGATATTACAAGAAGTTTGTCAAGGGGTTTGCCAGTTTGGCTCAACCAATGACACAACTAACTGGTAAGGATGTGAAGTTTGTATGGTCTGAGGAGTGTGAGAAGTGTTTCTCTGCTTTGAAGGATATGTTGACAGGTGCACCTATCCTAGTGCTGCCAGACGCTAACCAACCATATGTGGTATACATGGATGCATCCATCACTGGATTGGGGTGTGTATTGACCCAACACGGTAAGGTCATTGCCTATGCCTCTAGGCAATTGAGGAAGCATGAAGGGAACTACACAACCCACGACCTGCAAATGGCCGCAGTGGTGTTTGCCCTCAAGATATGGCGATCATACTTGTATGGAGCCAAGGTTCAGATCTTAACCGACCACAAGAGTCTCAAGTATATATTCACTCAACCTGAGTTGAATTTGAGAAAAAGTAGGTGGATGGAATTTGTGGCCGATTATGATCTTGAGATTTCTTACCATCCCGGTAAAGAAAACTTGGTGGCCGATGCCTTGAGCCGTAGAAGGGATGAGGTCTCAGCTGAAAGGGAGGCAGAGGTGCTGGAAGGGATGGTCCGGACATTGCACCTTAACACATTGGCCAGCGAGGACGAGCCATTGGGTTTGGAGGCAGTGAACCAGGCTGATCTTCTTTCCAGGATTAAGCAAGCACAAGGCTTGGATAAGAACCTTTAGAAGGTTGCTCTGAATGATAAGACCGAGTACCAGGTTGCACAAGATGGAACAATCTTGGTCGATGGGAGGATCAGTGTTCCAAATGTAAGGTGACTTAAGGAGGAGATTATGGGCAAGTCTCATAATTCTAAGTTCTCTGTGCATCCTGGACTGAACAAGATGTACAAGGACATCAAAAGGTATTACCATTGGGTCGGTATGAAGACTGATGTGGCCGAATGGGTGGCTAAGTGTCCTACTTGCCAACTCGTCAAGGCAGAGCATCAAGTACCCAGTGGGTTACTTCAGAATCTACCTATTCCAGAATGGAAGTGGGATCATATCACCATGGATTTTGTGTCTGGTTTTCCCACGACCAGGACCAGGAAGGATTCAATATGGGTAGTGGTGGACCGTTTAACCAAGTCAGCCCATTTCATACCAATCAAGAAAACTGATGGTGTGCAGCCTTTGGTACGGAGCTACTTGGATTAGATAGTACGCCTGCATGGAGTGCCGGCCAGTATTGTTTCAGATAGAGATCCTTGGTTTGCTTTGTACTTCTGGAAGGCTTTCCGAAAGCCCTTGGGAACAAGAGTGAACATGAGTACATCTTATCATCCACAAACGGATGGTCAGTCGGAGAAAACCATCCAGACGTTGGAGGACATGCTGAGGGCATGTGTCTTGGACTGGGTAGATTCTTAGGAGAGACATCTGCCTTTGGTGGAGTTTGCTTATAACAACAGCTATCACACTAGCATTGGGATGTCACCGTATGAGGCTTTGTATGGGCGACCTTGCAGGACACCATTATGCTGGACCCAAGGGGGGGGGAGCGCAGCCTGATAGGGCCTGAGATTGTGGAGGAGACAACGGAAAAGATCAAGTTTATAAAGGACAAGATGAAGGAAGCACAGGACTGCCACAAGTCCTATGAAGTTGGATCCAAGATACTTGGGTCCATTCCGGATCATAGAGACGGTTGGTGCGGTGGCTTACAAGTTGAACCTACCGACAGAGATGGATGCATTTGACAATGTGTTCCATGTATCACAGCTGAGGAAATTTCTTTAGATCAAGACATAGTTATCCCTGAGATTCCATCTGATCCAGGCACGAACCTCACTTTGGAGACAAGGCCGGTTCGGATTGTGGATAGGATGCAAAAAGCTATGAGAAGGAAGACCATACAGATGGTCAAAGTTGTTTGGGATTGCAATGGACAAGAACAAGTTACTTGGGAGACAGAAGCAAGGATGAAAGCTGACTTTTGAGAATGGTATGGTCAGTTTTCCATGGAGACAAGTCTAGGGTCGGATTCGAGGACGAATCCATCTCAAGTGGGGGAGACTTGTCATGTCCCTGATTCTAGATAAGGCCTTCGGGCACAGCCATGGTGCGAGGAGACGCACCAGTCAGGTCACATTACCTAAGGACAAGCGTATCATGGCTGGGACAGATGGTTAAGTGCATCAGTAGGCTGAGACTTAACCAGAATCGAATGAAGACAAGGAAAGAAGAGTTGGATGAGTTCTAAGGCAGCCGGACAAGGCATGGGAGTAGCTCGGCCAGCTAGATCAAGCTCGGGACAGTTCAGTACAGCTCACACTAGCCTATGTCAGATACAGTACCTGGACCACCAGCTCACTTAGCTGGGGCAGCTAGCAACCAGCTCACCTCAGCTGGGTGAAGGGTTCGGGTCATGGTCGAGGGGATCGGGTCATGGGAGGTTATGGTGCTGGTCTTGTTGGCCAAGGGGGGTCCGACCAGTTTGGGGTCTTGGACAAGTAGGCAGGGCAGTGGACAGGACCATGGGGCTTTCATTCGAACAGGATAAGGGAGAGAGAGGCGGTTGGAGGCAGTTAGGACGAAGGGGTGCGAATGGTGCAAGTTGCACCCATTCGGCCACCAAGTCATGCCTCTTCGCCCAGGCAGTTAAGGGTCGATTTTTGCCTTTAAATACAGACCCTAGGGGTCCAGAATTCACACAATTTTCCCTAAGGAAAGCTCTGTCCAAATCGTGATAGAGAGAAAGAAAGAGAGAGAGAGAGAGATCAAGGCTTGGCTGTGTGTGTTGGTGATTGAATTGCTGTCAGGAGTTTGCTTGTGTGGTGTGGAGATCGATTTAGGATGGGTACTAGAGGAAAAGATAAGGACTTGGAGAAGGGCTTGAGCACTCCAGAGCGCACGCCCAAGGTGAGTGGGCTGCGGTGTGATGCCGTGTGGGCTGTGGTCGGTTTGGTGAGTCCAGACCCATTTCTCCCCATCCCCTTGCTGATTAATTTTTCTTCATCTATATTCTTTATGTGGTTGGCGTTTCAATCTCAGTGTGACTGGACCAACGCCTTGGCCGGTCCAGGAACATAGTCCTTGGCCTTTGGCCGGACTGGTCTTGGTCGGATTCTATACGCTCCGGTGAGATTCATTGAATTCCGACCATGTATTCCTGTTAGTGGGAATTTATCATGAATTATCATGGATTTTATTAGGTTTTACCTAATTGATTTGAGTATGGTCAGTTATGGCCGGTTTGGCTGATTGTGGCCGACATCAATAGGATCGAGGCCGGTTCTGTTGATTCTTAGTTGGGATTTATTAGGAATTTTCATGAATTTGATTTATTTTTTGGGGATTTATTTAGGTTGATCAGATTTGGGAATCAGCCATGGTCGATTGTGATTTGGTGTGGACAAAGGGTTGGACCACATTGGATCAGTCAGGCCGTGTGTTGAGTAGGTGTCCAGGATGTCCTGGGTGGTGACCTGAGTGTGGCCGTGGGCCTTGTGAACTGAATGGATAGGTTATGGACCATAGAATAGGAGAACCAAACCATGCAATGTAGACATGACTGTTAGGGTATCAGATTGTACTTATACATGTGTCTTGTGATGATGTTGCTTTTAGGACCAGACCAGGACCGTGGCAAGGCCAAGGACCCATGAAGACCTGAGCCGTGGATGGATGTGTTGTGGGATAGTATATTTAGTAAGAACAGATGAACTTATGATAGTCTATTGTGCACCTGAATCTATGTATTGGATCACATGTTTTATATTAATAAAGATACAATTTCTCTTATCTGAATAGACTTAGGAATCGAAATGTTTGAGCCTCATATGATTTAAAAAGACTTAGAGAAATATTGGACCTTAAAAGTGAACAAAAATTACATGATTAGATAGGTAAGTCTGCGGGTCCTAGTTGGGTCATTTGGACCAGGATCGAGTCTTACATAAATCCATCCATTCAGTACGGTTAAGGCTGACCATATCAGCCTATAAGTACGTATGGGTCGATCTTTCATGGCCTGATGGACCAGTCTGAACAGTCCTTGTACATCCAGGTAGTACGGATGACTGATCCTATCAGCCTATCAGTACGTATGGGTCATTTTTCATGTATTGATGGGACCAGTATCGAAAGTCCATGGTCCATTGAGTTAAATCCTTTTATTCAGTACAGATAAGGCTGATCATATAAGCCTATCAGTACGTGTGGGTCAATTTTTCATGGCCTGATAGACCAGTCTGGACAGTCCTTGGTCCTTCCAGGCAGTACGGATGGCTGATCGTATCAGCCTATCAGTATGTATAAGTTATTTTTCACGTACTGATGGGACCAGTCCGGACAATCCATGGTCCGTTGAGATAAATCCTTCCATTCATAAGGCTGATCATATCAGCCTATCTGTACGTATGGGCCAATTATTCATGGCCTTATGGACCAATCTAGACAGTCCTTGGTCCTTCCAAGCAGTACGGATGGCTAATCATTTGAGCCTATCAGTACGTATGGGTCATTTTTCATTTACTGATGGAACCAGTCCGGACAGTCCATGGTCTGTTGAGGCAAATCCTTCCATTAAATACGGTTGAGGCTGATCGTATCAGGCTATCTGTAAGTATGGGTTGATTTTTCATGGCCTGATGGACCAGTCTGGACAGTCCTTGGTCCATCCAAGCAGTACGGATTGCTGATCGTATAAGCTTATCAGTACGTATGGGTCATTTTACATGTACTGATGGGACCTGTCTAAACAGTCCTTGGTCCATTAAGGCAGTACGGATGGCTGATAGTATCAGCCTATCAGTATGCATGGCTCATTTTTATTGTACTGATGGGACCAGTCCGGACAGTCCATGGTCCGTTGAGCTAAATCCTTCCATTCAGTACAGATAAGGCTGATCATATCAGACTATCAATACGTGTGGGTCGATTTTTCATGGCATGATGGACAAGTCTGGACAGTCCTTGGTCCTTCCAGGCAATGCGGATGGCTGAACATATCAGCCTATCAGTACGTATGGGTTATTTTCATGTACTGATGGGACCAGTCTTGACAGTCCATGGTCCGTTGAGTGAAATCCTTCCATTCAGTACGGTTAAGGCTGATCATATCAGCCTATCAGTTTGTATGGGTTGAATTTTCATTGCTTTATCGACCAGTCTATACAGCCTATGGTCCTTCAAGGAAGTACATAGGCTGATCGTATCAGCCTATCAATACGTATGGGTCATTTTTCATTTACTGATGGAACCAGTTCGGACAGTCCATGGTCTGTTGAGGCAAATCCTTCCATTAAGTACGGTTGAGGCTGATCATATCAACCTATCAGTACGTATGGGTTGAATTTTCATGGCCTGATTGACCAATCTGGACAGTCCTTGGTCCACCCAGGCAGTACGGATTGCTAATCGTATAAGCTTATCAGTACGTATGAGTCATTTTTCATGTACTGATGGGACCTGTCTGAATAGTCCTTGGCCCGTTGAGTTATATCCTTCCATTCAGTACGGATACGGCTGATCATATCAGCCTATCAGTTTGTATGGGTTGATTTTTCATGGCCTGATGGACCAGTCTGGACAGTCCTTGGTCCATCCAGGCAGTACGGATGGCTGATCGTATCAGCCTGTCAATACGTATGAGTCATTTTTCATGTACTGATGGGACCAGTTAGGATAGTCCATGGTCCGCTGAGCTAAATCCTTCCATTCAGTACGGATAAGGCTGATCATATAGTCCTATCAGTACGTGTGGGTCAATTTTTCATGGCCTGATGGACAAGTCTGGACAGTCCTTGGTCCTTCCAGGCAGTAAGGATGGCTGAACGTATCAGCCTATCATTACGTATGGGTCATTTTCATGTACTGCTGGGACCAGTCTGGAGAGTCCATGGTCTGTTGAGTGAAATTCTATAATTCAGTACGGTTAAGGCCGATCATTTCAGCCTCAAAGTACATATGGGTCAATTTTTCATGGCCTGATGGACCAGTCTGCACAGTCCTTGGTCAATTCAGGCAGTACGGATGGCTGATCGTATCAGCCTATCAGTACGTATGGGTCATTTTTCATGTATTGATGGGACCAGTCTGGACCGTCTGGACTGTCCATGGTCCATTAAGGTAAATCCTTCCATTCAGTACGGATAAGGCTGATCATATAAGCCTCTCAGTCTGTGTTGGTCGATTTTTCATGGCCTGATGGACCAGTCTAGACAGTCCTTGGTCCTTCTAGGCAGTACGGATGGCTAATCGTATCAGCATATCCGTATGTATGGGTCGCTATTCATGTACTGATGGGACCAGTCCAGACAGTCCATGGTCCGTTGAGCTATATCCTTCCATTAAGTACATATAAGGCTGTTCATATCAGCTTATCAGTACGTATGGATCGATTTTTCATGGTCTGATGGACCAGTCTGGACAGTCCTTGGTCCTTTTAGGCAGTACGGATGGCTGATCGTATCAGCCTATCAGTAGGTATGGGTCATTTTTCATGTACTGATGGGACCAGTCTGGAAAGTCCATGGTCCGTTGAGTTAAATAATTCCATTCAGTACGGTTAAGGCTGATCATGTTAGTTTTAAGTACATATGGGTCATTTTTCATTTACTGTGGAACCAGTCCAGGCAGTCCATGGTATGTTATGGCAAATCCTTCCATTCAGTACGGTTGAGGCAGATCATATCAGCCTATCAGTACGTATGGGTTTATTTTTCATGGTCTGATGGACCAGTCTGGACAGTCCTTGGTCCTTCCAGGCAGTATGGATGGCTGATCGTATTAGCCTATCAGTACGTCTGAGTCAGTTTTCATGTACTGATGGGACCAGTCTGGACAGTCCATGGTCTGTTGAGTTAAATCCTTCCATTCAATACGGTTGAGGCTTATCATATCAGCCTATCAGTAAGTATGGGTTGATTTTTCATTGCCTGATGGACCAGTCTGGACAGTCCTTGGTCTATCCAGGCAGTACGGATTGCTGATCGTATAAGCTTATCAGTACGTATGGGTTTTTACATGTACTGATGGGACCTGTCTAAACAGTCCTTGGTCCATCAAGGCAGTACGGATGGCAGATCGTATCAGCCTATCAGTATGCATGGCTCATTTTTATTGTACTGATGGGACCAGTCCGGACAGTCCATGGTCTGTTGAGCTAAATCCTTCCATTCAGTACAGATAAGGCTGATCATATCAGACTATCAATACGTGTGGGTCGATTTTTCATGGGATGATGGACAAGTCTGGACAGTCCTTGGTCCTTCCAGGCAATGCGGATGGCTGAAAATATCAACCTATCAGTACGTATGGGTCATTTTTCATGTACTGATGGGACCTTTCTGGACAGTCCATGGTCCGTTGAGTGAAATCCTTCCATTCAGTACGGTTAAGGCTGATCATATCAGCCTATCAGTACGTATAGGTCAAATTTTCATTGCTTTATGGACCAGTCCAGACAGTCCTTGGTCCTTCAAGGCAGTACGGATGGCTGATTGTATCAGCCTATCAATACGTATGGGTCATTTTTCATTTACTGATGGAACCAGTCAGGATAGTCCATGGTCCGTTGAGCTAAATCCTTCCATTCACTACGGATAAGGCTGACCATATAGTCCTATCAGTAAGTGTGGGTCGGTTTTTCATGGCCTGATGGACAAGTCTGGACAGTCCTTGGTCCTTCCAGGCAGTAAGGATGGCTGAACGTATCAGCCTATCATTACGTATGGGTCATTTTTCATGTACTGATGGGACCAGTCTGGACAGTCAATGGTCCGTTGAGTGAAATCATATAATTCAGTACGGTTAAAGCTGATCATATCAGCCTATCAATACATATGGGTCGATTTTTCATGGCCTGATGGACCAGTCTAGACAGTCCTTGGTCTATCCAGGCAGTACGGATAGCTGATCGTATCAGCCTATAAGTACGTATGGGTCATTTTTCATGTACTGATGGGACCAGTCTTGACTGTCCATGGTCCATTGAGATAAATCCTTCCCTTCAGTACGGATAAGGCTGATCATATCAGCCTCTCAGTCTGTGTTGGTCGATTTTTCATGGCCTGATGGACCAGTCTAGACAGTCCTTGGTCCTTCCATGCAGTACGGATGGCTAATCGTATCAGCCTATCCATATGTATGTGTCATTTTTCATGTACTGATGGGACCAGTCCACACAGTCCATGGTCCATTGAGTTAAATCGTTCCATTCAATACGGTTAAGGCTGATCATATCAGCCTATAAGTACGTATTGGTCGATCTTTTATGTCCTGATGGACCAGTCTAGACAGTCCTTGGTCCATCCAGGCAGTACGGATTGCTGATCGTATAAGCTTATCAGTATGTATGGGTCATTTTACATGTACTGATGGGACCTGTCTAAACAGTCCTTGGTCCATTAAGGCAGTACAGATGGCTGATCGTATCAGCCTATCAGTATGCATGGCTCATTTTTATTGTACTGATGGGACCAGTCCGGACAGTCCATGGTCCGTTGAGCTAAATCCTTCCATTCAGTACAGATAAGGCTGATCATATCAGACTATCAATACGTGTGGGTCGATTTTTCATGGCATGATGGACAAGTCTGGACAGTCCTTGGTCCTTCCAGGCAATGCGGATGGCTGAACATATCAGCCTATCAGTACGTATGGGTCATNTCAGCCTATCAGTATGCATGGCTCATTTTTATTGTACTGATGGGACCAGTCCGGACAGTCCATGGTCCGTTGAGCTAAATCCTTCCATTCAGTACAGATAAGGCTGATCATATCAGACTATCAATACGTGTGGGTCGATTTTTCATGGCATGATGGACAAGTCTGGACAGTCCTTGGTCCTTCCAGGCAATGCGGATGGCTGAACATATCAGCCTATCAGTACGTATGGGTCATTTTTCATGTACTGATGGGACCAGTCTTGACAGTCCATGGTCCGTTGAGTGAAATCCTTCCATTCAGTACGGTTAAGGCTGATCTTATCAGCCTATCAGTTTGTATGGGTTGAATTTTCATTGCTTTATGGACCAGTCTATACAGCCATTGGTCCTTCAAGGAAGTACAGATGGCTGATCGTATCAGCCTATCAGTACGTATGGGTCATTTTTCATTTACTGATGGTACCAGTCCGGACAGTCCATGGTCTGTTGAGGCAAATCCTTCCATTAAGTACGGTTGAGGCTGATCATATCAACCTATCAGTACGTATGGGTTGAATTTTCATGGCCTGATTGACCAATCTTGACAGTCCTTGGTCCACCCAGGCAGTACGGATTGCTAATCGTATAAGCTTATCAGTACGTATGAGTCATTTTTCATGTACTGATGGGACCTGTCTGAATAGTCCTTGGCCCGTTGAGTTATATCCTTCTATTCAGTACGGATACGGCTGATCATATCAGCCTATCAGTTTGTATGGGTTGATTTTTCATGGCCTGATGGACCAGTCTGGACAGTCCTTGGTCCATCCTGGCAGTACGGATGGCTGATCGTATCAGCCTATCAATACGTATGAGTCATTTTTCATGTACTGATGGGACCAGTTAGGATAGTCCATGGTCCGCTGAGCTAAATCCTTCCATTCAGTACGGATAAGGCTGATCATATAGTCCTATCAGTACGTGTGGGTCAATTTTTCATGGCCTGATGGACAAGTCTGGACAGTCCTTGGTCCTTCCAGGCAGTAAGGATGGCTGAACGTATCAGCCTATCATTACGTATGGGTCATTTTTCATGTACTGATGGGACCAGTCCAGAAAGTCAATGGTCCTTTGAGTTAAATAATTCCATTCAGTACGGTTAAGGCTGATCATATCAGCTTTTAAGTACATATGGTTCAATTTTTCATAGCCTGATGGACGATTCTGGACAGTCCTTGGTCGATCCAGGCAGTACGGATGGCTGATCGTATCAGCTTATCAGTTTGTATGGGTCATTTTTCATGTACTGATGGGACCAGTCTGGACAGTTCATGGTCCGTTAAGTTAAATTCTTCCATTCAGTACGGATAAAGCTGATCATATCAGCCTATCTGTCTGTGTGGGTCAATTTTTCATGGTCTGATGGACCAGTATGGACAGTCCTTGGTTCTTCCAGGCAGTACAGATGGCTGATCGTATCAGCCTATATATACGTATGGGTCTATTTTTCATTTCTTGATGGGCCAGTCTGGACAGGCCTTGGTCCTTCCAGGCAGTACGGATGGCTGATTGTATCAGCCTATCCGAACGTACGGGTCATTTTTCATGTACTGATGGGAACATTCTGGACAGTGTGGACAGTCCACGGTCCGTTGAGTTAATCCTTCCATTCCGTACAGTTAAGGCTGATCATATCAGCCTATCAGTACGTATGGGTCGATTTTTCATGGCTTAATGGACCAGTCTAGACAGTCCTTGTTCCTTCCAGGTAGTACGGATGGCAGATCGTATCAGCCTATCAGTACGTATGGGTCATTTTTCATGTACTGATGGGACAAGTCTGGACAGTCCATAGTCCGTTGAGCTAAATCCTTCCATTCAGTACGTTTAAGGCTAATCATATCAGCCTATCAATACTTATGGGCCGATTTTTCCTGGCCTTATGGACCAGTCTGGACAGTCTTGGTCCTTCCAAGCAGTGCGGATGGCTAATCATATCAGCATATCCGTATGTATGGGTCATTATTCATGTACTGATGGGACCAGTCCAGACAGTCCATGGTCCGTTGAGCTATATCCTTCCATTAAGTACAGATAAGGCTGTTCATATCAGCTTATCAGTACGTATGGATCGATTTTTCATGGTCTGATGGACCAGTCTGGACAGTCCTTGGTCCTTTCAGGCAGTATGGATGGCTGATCGTATAAGCCTATCAGTAGGTATGGGTCACTTTTCATGTACTGATGGGACCAGTCTGGAAAGTCCATGGTCCGTAGAGTTAAATAATTCCATTCAGTACGGTTAAGGCTGATCATGTTAGCTTTTAAGTACATATTGGTCATTTTTCATTTACTGATGGAACCAGTCCAGGCAGTCCATGGTCTGTTATGGCAAATCCTTCCATTATGTACGGTTGAGGCAGATCATATCAGCCTATCAGTACGTATGGGTTTATTTTTCATGGTCTGATGGACCAGTCTGGACAGTCCTTGGTCCTTCCAGGCAGTATGGATGGCTGATCGTATTAGCCTATCAGTACGTCTGGGTCAGTTTTCATGTACTGATAGGACCAGTCTGGACAGTCCATGGTCTGTTGAGTTAAATCCTTCCATTCAATACGGTTGAGGCTTATCATATCAGGCTATCAGTAAGTATGGGTTGATTTTTCATTGCCTGATGGACCAGTCTGGACAGTCCTTGGTCCATCCAGGCAGTACGGATTGCTGATCGTATAAGCTTATCAGTACGTATGGGTTTTTACATGTACTGATGGGACCTGTCAAAACAGTCCTTGGTCCATCAAGGCAGTACGGATGGCAGATCGTATCAGCCTATCAGTATGCATGGCTCATTTTTATTGTACCGATGGGACCAGTCCGGACAGTCCATGGTCTGTTGAGCTAAATCCTTCCATTCAGTACAGATAAGGCTGATCATATACGACTATCAATACGTGTGGGTCGATTTTTCATGGGATGATGGACAAGTCTGGAAAGTCCTTGGTCCTTCCAGGCAATGCAGATGGCTGAACATATCAACCTATCAGTACGAATGAGTCATTTTTCATGTACTGATGGGACCTTTCTGGACAGTCCATGGTCCGTTGAGTGAAATCCTTCCATTCAGTACGGTTAAGGCTGATCATATCAGCCTATCAGTACGTATAAGTCAAATTTTTCATTGCTTTATGGACCAGTCTAGACAGTCCTTGGTCCTTCAAGGCAGTACGGATGGCTGATCGTATCAGCCTATCAATACGTATGGGTCATTTTTCATTTACTGATGGAACCAGTCAGGATAGTCCATGGTCCGTTGAGCTAAATCCTTCCATTCAGTACGGATAAGGCTGACCATATAGTCCTATCAGTACGTGTGGGTCGATTTTTCATGGCCTGATGGACAAGTCTGGACAGTCCTTGGTCCTTCCAGGCAGTAAGGATGGCTGAACGTATCAGCCTATCATTACGTATGGGTCATTTTTCATGTACTGATTGGACCAGTCTGGAGAGTCCTTGGTCCTTCCAGGCAGTATGGATGGCTGATCGTATTAGCCTATCAGTACGTATGGGTCATTTTTCATGTACTGATGGGACAAGACTAGACAGTCCATGGTCCATTGAGTTAAATCCTTCCATTCCGTACGGATAAGGGTTATCATATCAGCCTATCAGTACGTGAGGGTCAATTTTTCATGGCCTGATGGACTAGTCTGGACAGTTCTTGGTCCTTCCAGGCAGTACAGATGGCTGATCATATCAGCCTATCAGTACGTATGGGTCATTTTTCATGTACTGATGGGATCAGACCGGACAGTCCATGGTCCGTTGAGCTATATCCTTCCATTCAGTACAGATAAGGCTGTTCATATCAGCCTATCAGTGCCTAAGGGTCAATTTTTCATGGTCTTATGGACCAGTCTGGACAGTCCTTGGTCCTTTCAGGCAGTATGGATGGCTGATCGTATCAGCCAATCAGTAGGTATGGGTCATTTTTCATGTACTAATGGGACCAGTCTGGACAGTCCATGGTCCTTTGAGTTAAATCCTTCCATTCAGTACGGATAAGGCTTATCATATCAGCCTATCAGTACGTGTGGGTCAATTTTTCATGGCCTGATGGACTAGTTTGGACAGTTCTTGGTCCTTCCAGGCAGTACGGATGGCTGATCGTATCAGCCTATCAATACGTATGGGTCATTTTTCATGTACTGATGGGACCAGTCAGGATAGTCCATGGTCCGCTGAGTAAAATCCTTCCATTCAGTATGGATAAGGCTGATCATATACTCCTATCAGTACGTGTGGGTCGATTTTTCATGTCCTTATGGACAAGTCTGGACAGTCCTTGGTCCTTCCAGGCAGTAAGGATGGCTGAACGTAACAGCCTATCATTACGTATGGGTCATTTTTCATGTACTGATGGGACCAGTCTGGACAGTCCATTGAGTGAAATACTATAATTCAGTACGGTTAAAGATGATCATATCAGCCTATTAGTACAAATGGGTCGATTTTTCATGGCCTGATGGACCGGTCTGGACCAGTCTGGACAGTCCTTGGTCCATCCAGGCAGTACGGATGGCTGATCGTATCAGCCTATCAGTACGTATGGGTCATTTTTGATGTACTGATGGGACCAGTCTGGACCATCTGAAATGTCCATGGCCCATTGCAGTAAATCCTTCCATTCAGTACGGATAAGGCTGATGATATCAGCCTCTTAGTCTGTGTTGGTCGATTTTTCATGGCCTGATGGACCAGTCTAGAAAGTCCTTGGTCTTTCCAGGCAGTATGGATGGCTAATCGTATCAGCCTATCCGTATGCATGGGTCATTTTTCATGTACTGATGGGACAAGTCCGAACATTCCATGGTCTGTTGAGTTAAATCCTTCCATTCAATACGGTTAAGTCTGATCATATTAGCCTATAAGTACGTATTGGTCAATCTTTTATGGCTTGATGGACCAGTCTGGACAGTCCTTGGTCTATCCAAGCAGTACAGATTGTTGATCGTATAAGCTTTTCAGTACGTATGGGTCATTTTTCATGTACTGATGGGACCTGTCTGGTCAGTCCTTGCTCCGTTAAGTTAACTCCTTCGATATCAGCCTATCAGTACGTATGTGTCGATTTTTCATGGTCTGATGGACCAGTCTGGCCAGTCCTTGGTCCTTTCAGGCAGTACGGATGGCTGATCGTATCAGCCTATCAGTAGGTATTGGTCATTTTTCATGTACTGATGGGACCAGTCTGGGCAGTCCTTGGTTCTTCAAGGCAGTATGAATGGCTAATCGTATTAGCCTATCAGTACGTATGGGTCATTTTGCATGTACTGATGGGACCAGACCGGACAGTCCATGGTCCGTTGAGCTATATCCTTCCATTCAGTACAGATAAGGCTCTTCATATCAGCCTATCAGTACGTGTGCGTCAATTTTTCATGGTCTGATGGACCAGTCTGGACCGTCCTTGGTCCTTTCAGGCAGTACGGATGGCTGATCGTATCAGCCTATCAGTAGGTATGGGTCATTTTTCATGTACTGATGGGACCAGTGTGGACAGTCCATGGTCCGTTGAGTTAAATCCTTCCATTCAGTACGGATAAGGCTTATCATATCAGTGTATCAGTACGTGTGGGTCAATTTTTCATGGCCTGATGGACTAGTCTGGACAGTTCTTGGTCCTTCCAGGCAGTACGGTTATCTGATTGTATCAGCCTATCAGTACGTATGAGTCATTTTTCATGTACTGATGGGACCAGACCGGACAGTCCATGGTCCATTGAGCTATATCCTTCCATTCATTACAGATAAGGCTGTTCATATCAGCCTATAAGTACATATGGGTCGATTTTTCATGGGCTGATGAACCAGTCTGAACAGTCCTTGGTCGATCCAGGCAGTACGGATGGCTGATCGTATCAGCCTATCAGTTTGTATGGGTCATTTTTCATGTACTGATGGGACCAGTTTGGACAGTCTTGACAGTCCATGGTCTGTTGAGTTAAATCCTTCCATTCATTACAGTTAAGGCTGATCATATCAGCCTATCAGTACGTATGGGTCGATTTTTCATGGCCTGATGGACCAGTCAGGACAGTCCTTGTTCCTTCCAGGTAGTACGGAAAGCTGATCGTATCAGCCTATCAGTACGTATGGGTCATTTTTCATGTACTGATGGGACCAGTCCAGAAAGTCAATGGTCCTTTGAGTTAAATAATTCCATTCAGTACGGTTAAGGCTGATCATATCAGCTTTTAAGTACATATGGTTCAATTTTTCATAGCCTGATGGACGATTCTGGACAGTCCTTGGTCGATCCAGGCAGTACGGATGGCTGATCGTATAAGCTTATCAGTTTGTATGGGTCATTTTTCATGTACTGATGGGACCAGTCTGGGCAGTTCATGGTCCGTTAAGTTAAATTCTTCCATTCAGTACGGATAAAGCTGATCATATCAGCCTATCTGTCTGTGTGGGTCAATTTTTCATGGTCTGATGGACCAGTATGGACAGTCCTTGGTTCTTCCAGGCAGTACAGATGGCTGATCGTATCAGCCTATATATACGTATGGGTCTATTTTTCATTTCTTGATGGACCAGTCTGGACAGGCCTTGGTCCTTCCAGGCAGTACGGATGGCTGATTGTATCAGCCTATCCGAACGTACGGGTCATTTTTCATGTACTGATGGGAACATTCTGGACAGTGTGGACAGTCCACGGTCCTTTGAGTTAAATCCTTCCATTCAGTACAGTTAAGGCTGATCATATCAGCCTATCAGTACGTATGGGTCGATTTTTCATGGCCTATTGGACCAGTCTAGACAGTCCATGTTCCTTCCAGGTAGTACGGATGGCAGATCGTATCAGCCTATCAGTACGTATGGGTCATTTTTCATGTACTGATGGGACCAGTCCGGACAGTCCATAGTCCGTTGAGCTAAATCCTTCCATTCAGTACGTTTAAGGCTGATCATATCAGCCTATCAATACTTATGTGCCGATTTTTCTTGGCCTTATGGACCAGTCTGGACAGTCTTCGTCCTTCCAAGCAGTACGGATGGCTGAGAGTATCAGCCTATCAGTACGTATGGGTTATTTTTCATGTACTGATGGGACCAGTCTGGACAGTCCATGGTCCGTTGAGTTCAGTCTTTCCATTCAGTACAGTTAAGGCTGATCATATCAGCCTATCAGTATGTATGGGTAGATTTTTCATGGCCTGATGGACCAGTCTGGACAGTCCTTGGTCCATCTAGGCAGTACGGATGGCTGATCGTATCAGCCTATCAGTACGTATGGGTCATTGTTCATGTTCTGATGGGACTAGTCCGGACAGTACATGGTCCGTTGAGTTAAATCCTTCCATTCAGTACTGTATAGGCTGATCATATCAGCCTATAAGTACGTATGTGTCGATTTTTTATGGCCTGATGAACCAGTCTGGACAGTCCTTGTACATCCAGGTAGTACGGATGACTGATCGTATCAGCCTATCGGTACGTATGGGTCATTTTTATGTATTGATGGGACCAGTCTGGACAGTCCATGATCCATTGAGTTAAATCCTTTCATTCAATACGGATAAGGCTGATCATATCGCCTATCAGTACGTGTGGGTCACTTTTTCATGGCCTGATAGACCAGTCAGGACAGTCCTTGGTCCTTCCAGGAAGTACGGATGGCTGATCATATTAGCCTATCAGTACGTATGGGTCATTTTTCATGTACTGATGGGACCAGTCCGAACAGTCCATGCTACATTTAGCTAAATCCTTCCATTCATAAGGCTGATCATATCACCCTATCAGTACTTATGGCGGGATTTTTCATGGCCTTATGGACCAGTCTGGACAGTCCTTGGTCCTTCCAAGCAGTACGGATGGCTGATCGTATCAGCCTATCAGCCTATCAGTAGGTATGGGTCATTTTTCATGTACTGATGGAACCAGTCTGGAAACTCCATTGTTCGTTGAGTTAAATCCTTCCATTCAGTACGGTTAACGTTGATCATATCAGCTTTTATGTACATATGGGTTGATTTTTCATGGCCTGATGGACCAGTCTGGACAGTCCTTGGTCGATCCAGGCAGTACGGATGGCTGATCGTATCAGCCGATCATTTTGTATGCGTCATTTTTCATGTACTAATGGGACCAGTTTGGACAGTTTGGACAGTTCATGGTCCGTTGAGTTAAATCCTTCCATTCAGTACGGATAAGGCTGATCATATCAGCCTATCAGTACTTATGGGCCGATTTTTCATGGCCTTATGGACCAGTCTGGACAGTCCTTGGGCCTTCCAAGCAGTACGAATGGCTGATCGTATCAGCCTATCAGTACGTATGGGTTATTTTTCGTGTATTGATGGGACCAATCTGGACAGTCCATGGTCCGTTGAGTTAAGTCTTCCATTCATTACGGTTAAGGCTGATCATATCAGCTTATCAGTATGTATGGGTCGATTTTTCATGGCCTGATGGACCAGTCTAGACAGTCCTTGGTCCATCTAGGCAGTACGGAAGGCTGATCGTATCAGCCTATCAGGACGTATGGGTCATTTTTCATGTACTGATGGGACCAGTGTAGACCGTCTGGACTGTCCATGCTCCGTTGATGTAAATCCTTCCATTCAGTATGTATATGTCTGATCATATACGCCTATCAGTTTGTGTTGGTCGATTTTTCATGGCCTGATGGACCAGTCTGGACAGTCCTTGGTCTTTTCAGGCAGTACGGATGGCTAATCATATCAGCCTATTAGAACGTATGGGTCATTTTTCATGTACTGATGGGACCAGTCCGGACAGTCCATGGTCCGTTAAGGTAAATACTTCCATTCGGTACGGATAAGGCTGATCATATCAGCCTATAAGTCTGTGTTGGTCAACTTTTCAGGGCCTGATGGACCAGTCTGGACAGTCATTGGTCTTTCCAGGCAGTATGGATGGCTAATCCTATCAGCCTATTAGTATGTATGAGTCATTTTTCATGTACTGATGGGACCAGTCTGGACATTCCTTGTACATCCAGGTAGTGCGGATGACTGATCGTATCATCCTATCAGTACGTATGGGTCATTTTTTATGTATTGATGGGACCAGTCTGGAGAGTCCATGATCCATTCAGTTAAATCCTTTCATTCAGTATGGATAAGGCTGATCATATCAGCCTATCAGTACGTATGGGCCAATTTTTCATGGCCTTATGGACCAGTCTGGACAGTCCTTGGTCCTTCCAAGCAGTACTGATGGCTGATCGTATCAGCCTATCAATATGTATGGGTTATTTTTCATGTATTAATGGGACCAGTCTGGACAGTCCATGGTCTGTTTAGTTAAATCCTTCCTTTTAGTACGGATAAGGCTGATCATATCAGTCTATCATTACTTGTAGGTCGATTTTTCCTGGCCTGATGGACCAGTCTGGACTGTCCTTGGTCCTTCCAGGCAGTACGGATGGCTGAACGTATCAGCCTATCAGTACGTATGGGTCATTTTTCATGTACTAATGGGACCAGTCTAGACAGTTCATAGTCCGTTGAGTTAAATCCTTCCATTCAGTACGGTTAAGGCTGATCATATCAGCGTATCAGTACGTATGGGTTGATTTTTAATGCCCTGATGGACCAGTATGGACAGTCCTTGGTTAATCCAGGCAGTACGGATGGTTGATCGTATCAACCTATCAGTACGTATGGGTCATTTTCATGTACTGATGGGACCAGTCTGGTCTGTCCAAGGTCCTTTAAGGTAAATCCTTCCATTCGGTACGGATAAGCCTGATCATATCAGCCTATAAGTCTGTGTTGGTCGACTTTTCAGGGCCTGATGGACCAGTATGGACAGTCCTTGGTCCATCCAGGCAGTACGGATTGCTGATCGTATAAGCTTATCAATAAATATGGGTCTTTTTCATGTACTGATGGGACCTGTCTGGACAGTCCTTGCTCCGTTAAGTTAACTCCTTCCATTCAGTACGGATAAGGCTGATCATATCAGCCTATCAGTATGTGTGGGTCAATTTTTAATGGCCTGATGGACTAGTTTGGACAATTCTTGGTCCTTCCAGGCAGTACGGATGGCTGATCGTATCAGCCTATCAGTACGTATGGGTCATTTTTCATGTACTGATGGGACCAGACCAGAGATTCCATGGTCTGTTGATCTATATCCTTCCATTCAGTATAGATAAGGCTGTTCATATCAGCCTATCAGTACGTATGCGTCGATATTTCATGGTCTGATGGACTAGTCTTGCTAGTCCTTTGTCCGTCCAGGCAATATGGATGGCTGATCGTATAAGCCTATCAGTACGTATGGGTCATTTTTCATGTACTGATGGGACCAGTCTGGACAGTCCATGTCCGTTGAGTTAAATCCTTCCATTCAGTACGGATAAGGCTTATGATATCAGCCTATCAGTACTTGTGGGTCAATTTTTCATGTCCTGATGGACTAGTCTGGACAGTTCTTGGTCCTTCCAGGCAGTACGGATGGCTGATCGTATCAACCTATCAGTACATATGGGTCATTTTTCATGTACTGATGGGACCAGACCGGACAGTCCATGGTCCGTTGAGCTATATCCTTCCATTTAGTACAGATAAGGCTGTTCATATCAGCCTATCAGTACATATGGGTCGATTTTTCATGGTCTGATGGACCAGTCTGGACAGTCCTTGGTCCTTTCAGGCAGTACGGATGGCTGATCGTATCAGGCTCTCAGTAGGTATGGGACATTTTTCATGTACAGATGGGACCAGTCTGGAAAGTCCATGGTCCGTTGAGTTAAATAACTCCATTCAGTATGGTTAAGGCTGATCATGTCAGCTTTTAAGTACATATGGGTCATTTTTCATTTACTGATGGAACCAGTCCGGGCAGTCCATGGTCTTTTATGGCAAATCCTTCCATTCAGTACGGTTGAGGAAGATCATATCAGCCTATCAGTACGTTTGATTTTTCATGGCCTGATGGACCAGTCTGGACAGTCCTTGGTCCACCCAGGCAACACAGATTGCTGATCGTATAAGCTTATCAATACGTAAGGGCCATTTTACATGTACTGATGGGACCTGTCTAAACAGTCCTTGGTCCATCAAGGCAGTACGGATGGCTGATCGTATCAGCCTATTAGTATGCATGGCTCATTTTTATTGTACTGATGGGACCAGTCCGGACAGTCCATGGTCTGTTGAGCTAAATCCTTCCATTCAGTACAGATGAGGTTGATCATATCAGACTATCAATACATGTGAGTCGATTTTTCATGGCATGATGCACAAGTTCTGACAGTCCTTGGTCCTTCCAGGCAATGCGGATGGCTGAACATATCAGCCTATCAGTACGTATGGGTCATTTTTCATGTACTGATGGGACCAGTCTGGACAGTCCATGGTCCGTTGAGTGAAATCCTTCCATTCAATATGGTTAAGGGTGATCATATCCGCCTATCAGTACGTATGGGTCGAATTTTCATTGCTTTATGGACCAGTCCAGACAGTCCTTGGTCCTTCAAGGCAGTACGGATGGCTGATCGTATCAGCCTATCTGTACGTATGGGTCATTTTTCATTTACTGATGGAACCCGTCCAGACAGTCCATTCAGTACGGTTGAGGCTGATCATATCAACATATCAGTACGTATGGGTTGAATTTTCATGGCCTGATGGACCAATCTGGACAGTCCTTGGTCCACCCAGGCAGTACGGATTGCTAATCGTATAAGCTTATCAGTACGTATGGGTAATTTGAAGGTGTATGTGAAGACGATGATGTAGCAGAGCTGAAGTTGTTCATGAAGTGCGACATGAACTACTACATCAGAGAGGCGGTTCGTGAGAAGCACGTATCAAGACCGATGCATTAAAAGAAGATTTAATGAAGAGGGACATTAAAGGAAGACTTGAAGAAGAAGAAATCGATCTAAAGAGAAAAGGAAGATTGGCTTATTCGCTGAAGTAGAAGAAATGGAAAGTTTCCACTGAGTAGATAGCTTAGAGAAGTTTCCCCCAAAGATATATAAAGGGAGTCGTGGCACTGTGTTGCCGGTTAACACACAGAGAGAGCTTTTAGCAATAGAGAGTTTTGTACGTCCGAAGAAGGAGAAGAAAAGCATCTAGGGGTTAAGGGCTTAGGTGGTTCAGAGTCTGTCTTAGATCTCTGAACGAGTGAGACTAGCAAACAATTCGAGGTTTGTCTTGAGCTTGTGTTATTTATTGCTTTTAAGAAAAACGTGTATGAGCTTTTGAAAGAATAAATATAGTCGTATTTCTTGGATTTGAATAACCCTGTACTACTGTGTGTTCTACATCGCATAGCTCGCTTATCTTACATTAACAATTGGTATCATAGCAGGTATATGTGCTTTGTTTGTATAAACAGGTAGATCATGCAGAGTAAGATGGATAGCTATCGCGAGTTGGTGACAAGTTCCAAGGTGATCCTTGAAGTAGGAAATGCTTGCAACGAGATTTGAAGAGCTAAAGATGGAGGAGAACGAACCTGTTGGAGATTTCAGCTCAAAGATTAGCTCACCGGCACAAGAAGCACTCACACTTGGGAAGAAATACAAAGAGAAGAAACTCGTGAAGAAGTTCCTGAGGTGCTTGCCATCTAAGTTCATGGCATACAAGGCAGCTATGAGCGTCTCTTGTAACACCGACGAGATGACATTTGATGAAGTGGTTGGAATGCTACAAGCCCATGAGATGGAAGTGTCTGGTGGAACGAAGAAGAAAGGAATTGCGCTTGCATCAGTTGAAAAGGATCATATGGATGACAATGATCCGGTGATTCTTCTGGTCAGAAGGTTTGATAGAGCTCTACGAAAGGTGGAGAATGGACAGAAGAAGGTTGGCCAAGGTAGGAAGACATCTGAGCCTGATAAGAACTACAGGAAAAATGATGCTAAGTGCTACGAATGCAAGGGGTATGGTCACTTTCGAACTGAGTGACCCACAGTGAAGAGAAGAGAGCTCCAGTGTCATAACTGCAAGGGATATGGACACACTCAAGCTGAATGTGAGTCTGATGGGAGGAGAAAGCCGGAAAAGTCAATGATAGGAATCAATGATAGCGAGTCTGACAGTGAAAGTGAAGAAGAAGTGAACAACATTGTGGCGTTTCTAGGAATAGTAGAGTGTGTGTCAGGATCTGAGAGTGAGGCTGAACAAGAGAATGACCTAGATGAAAGCTACAAGGAAGTTCGAGAGACTCTAGTGAAATTGGGCACGGAGAATCTGATGTTGGCCAAACAGAAGGCAAGACTGGAAGCTGAAGTACAAGTGTTGAAGGATGACCTCAACAGGGAGGCAGAGTTGGCCAAGGAAAGTGTGAATCTGATCAAGGAGAAATTGGTTCTGGCTAAGCAAGCAGACAAACTCAGAGAAGAAGTATTGGCTGAAAAGAAGAAAGCGGCTGATCTTCAAGCTGAGTTCGATCAGCAATATCGGAAGATTAAGATGCTCACGGGAACCAAGCAACTTGACAAGATTCTGAGCAGTGGAAGAACTGAAAACTCCTCGATGGGACTTGGTTACACTGGAAGACAGAGTAGCTCAATGGGTACAACACGCTTTGTGTCTGGAGGATTTGCACATGCTGAAGAAGTTAAGACACAAAGTACCCCAGCTCAGGTGAGCGGATGTTACTTCTGTGGGAAGTTTGGTCACTACAAGAAGTATTGCTACAAGTATTTGGAATGGGTCAAGCAAGTATGGAGACAACGCAAGTTTTGGAGAATTGGCAAGACATCTCGAGGCTGGATGAAGAAGACTGACCTGTATCCTAAGATAGTGACTGAACCAAGAAGTACCTTTTGATGTAACATGGCGAGAGTGTCAAGTGATTCAGAATCAGATGAACCATGGTACTTCGATAGTGGTTGCTCAAAACACATGACAGGAAACATCGAGTATCTAGACAAAGTGTCTAAAGTAAAAGGAGGAAAGGGAACCTTTGGAGATGGATGATGTGGATTTATTCAAGGCAAAGGCACAACCTGTAACTCAGACGTACCTAGATTTGTTAACGTGTACTTTGTCAAAGGACTGAAAGCTAACTTGATAAGCGTTAGTTAGTTGTGTGATGATGGGCTTACGGTGTGTTTCTCAGCAATTGATTGTCGTGCAATAAATCAGTATGGAGTTACAGTACTACAAGGTGTTAGATCTGGCAACAACTGCTACATGTGGGAAAAGAAGGTTAAGTGCTTGTCAGCTCAAGGGAATGTTGATCTATGGCATCGAAGATTGGGGCATATAAATTTCAGGAACATGACGAGTATAGTCTGTAATGATTTGGTTCGAGGAGTACCCAAACTCAAGATCGAGAAAAAGATGGTGTGTGGCGCTTGCAATGAGGGAAAGCAAGTCAAAATACAACACAAGAAGGTACCGGATGTCCAAGCTAAGGCACCATTGGATCTAGTACACATGGATCTCATGGGTCCTATGCAAACTGAGAGTATCGGAGGAAAGAGATATGTGTTTGTGCTTGTAGATGACTACACCAGATTCACTTGGGTAAGGTTCCTCAGGGAAAAGTCAGAAGCACCTGAAAGCTTCAAGATCTGGGCTCTTCAACTCATAAATGAGAAAGGAGGGATCAGGAAGATACGCAGTGATCATGGTGGCGAGTTTGAGAATGAAGCCATAACTACCTTTCTTGAGTCAATAGGAATAGCTCACTAGTTTGCAGGACTTAGGACACCCCAACAGAATGGAGTGGTTGAGAGAAAGAATAGGACTCTACAGGAAATGGGAAGAGCAATGCTTCATGGTAACAAGATAGCAAAGAGGTTCTGGGCTGAGGCACTCAACACGGCTTGTTACACAATCAACTATGTGTATGTCAGAAAAGGGACAACCAAGACTCCTTATGAAATGTGGACAGGAAAAACACCTAACCTTGGGTACTTTCATGTTTTTGGATGCAGGTGCTACATACTGAATGATAAGGATTACCTCGGGAAATTCGATTCAAGGAGTGATGAGGGATTCTTCCTGGGTTATGCACAGTCTAGTTCAGCATACCGAGTCTACAACAAGCGGTCTGAAATGATTATGGAATCCGTAAATGTTGTGTTTGATGATTTGTCTGTGGCTGTAGGAAGTGATTTAGGATCAGATGAAGAGGAAGAAGATGACTCAACCGTAGCTGTTAAAGACACCATTGAAGAAGGTCAAACGGCAGACACAGTACCTCAACCGGAGATTCAGCAAGTTCATCGTAACCATTCAAGGTCAGATGTGATTGGAGGTATTGAACAAGGATGGAAAACTCGTGGAAAGGTGATCAACTTCAAAGAAATGGTGCAGTTCGCATGCTTCGTCTCATCAATAGAACCTAAGACACATACTGAAGCACTGCGTGATGAATATTGGATTGTCTCAATGGAGGAGGAACTTGAGCAGTTAACTAGGAACGATGTATGGGAGCTTGTTGCTAGACCTGAAGGAGTAAACGTGGTTGGTACAAAATGGATATTCAAGAACAAGACTGATGAGCATGGAGAAGTGGTTCCTAACAAGGCAAGGCTTGTGGCTGAAGGATACTCACAGATTGAAGGAGTAGACTTTGAAGAGACCTTTGCTCCGGTTGCAAGATTGGAGTCCATTCGGTTGTTTCTGGGAGTGGCGTGCATTCTTAACTTCAAAGTATATCAGATGGATGTAAAAAGTGCCTTTCTCAATGGAGTACTTCAGGAGGAAGTGTATGTGGAGCAGCCAAAGGGATTTGAGGATCCAGTACATCATGACTATGTATACCGGCTGAAGAAAGCACTGTATGGGTTGAAGCAAGCACCTCGTGCATGGTATGAAAGACACATGATTTCTATTAGAAGCGGAGTACATCAGAGGGAGTATAAACAAGACGCTATTCGCCAAGGAGGTGGAGAAAGATATAATCATTGTCCAAATTTATGTGGATGATATTATCTTTGGAGGCACGTCACAGAAGCTGGTGGATGAGTTCGTTCAGAATATGACCCAAGAGTTTGAGATGAGCATGTGTGGTGAACTGAAGTACTTTCTTGGACTTCAAGTATCTCAGTCAGAGAAAGGTGTCTTCATCTCTCAGAGTGCATACGCTAACAGCTTAGTAAAACGATTTGGTATGGAAAACTCCAAGGTTTCAAAGACACTTATGAGTACATCACTGAAGCTTGCACGAGATGACGCATGAGAAGATGCGGATGTGAAGCTCTATCGAGGGATGATTGGTAGTCTGCTATACTTAACTGCGAGTCGACCAGATCTGTCATTCAGTGTTGGTGTGTGTGCAAGATATCAAGCTAAGCCTAAGGTATCACACCTGAATGCAGTAAAGAGAATCATCAAGTACGTCAAAGGAACGGAGAGCTTGGGTGTGTATTAATCGAAGAATTCCAACAAGAACTTGGTGGGATACTGTGATGCTGACTGGGCAGGATGTGCTGATGATAGGAAAAGTACAAGTGGAGGATGTTTCTTTCTTGGCAACAATCTTAACTCGTGGCTGAGCAAGAAGCAAAATTCTGTATCCCTTTCTACGGCAAAAGCAGAATACATTGCCATGGGTAGCTGTTGCTGACAACTTATCTTGATGAAGCAGATGTCAGCTGATTATGGAATGCACTCGGGTCCCTTTCTTGTGTATTGTGACAACAAAAGTGCAATTGATATCTCGAGGAATCCGGTCCAGCATTCAAGGACAAAGCACATTGACATAAGGCACAACTTCATCAGAGAATTAGTTGAAGACAATCAGGTAGTAATCGAACATGTAGTTACTGATTTGCAGTTGGCTGATATATTCACTAAATCTCTTGAATTTAATCGCTTTGTCACACTAAGAAATGCAATTGGTGTGTGTAACCTTGATTGTTGAGTCAAGTTGTGCAGAGAGTTGTGCAGGTGCTGGTTCGGGATGTACATATGATTCAGATTGGTTTTGGAACCCGAGAACGCTGTGGAAAAGAGCTGCTTGGTATGCCGTCAATACTGTAATGGTACAGGTTTCACGTCAATCTGTGCCCCCCCCCTCTAAATAAAAAGAGCCAGCAATGTTACAGAAAGATACTCAATAAATCAAAAGAAAGAAAAAGTTGTTAGATTTATGATGGAAAACAACAGGGGTTTCACAGCGCGAGAATAAAAAATGAAAACCGGCAGTATTGATGAAGGCATAGCAATGTGAAAGCTAGTCATAAAAAGACAATCGGTTGCACCAGAGTACAAGATCTAGAAAGAGTTATATGTGCAGCCTGAATCAAGCATTGAGTCAACTCGTGAAGCACTTCACATGAATGGTAAATGAACTGATCTAATGCTTTATATTAATCTTGATTCAGCCATTTGTGAATTGTGACTCGTGTTTTATTGCTATTTTGAAAGTCTGATGATACAACATTAATTCACGAATGTGCCTAATGCCTATGTGTTTGGATGAGAGAAACTAAATGTTGTAGGTGTACAAAGGAGAGGATAAAAAGTCAGGGACCAGATGTGCAATATCAGAAAAGTTGATTCAGTTTTATTCAGTTAAGGGAAGTAGTGGGGAACAAGCCCTAGTAAATTTTTGTCGTGTTTAAGAAGCTCAATCTCGCAGCCTCTCTCCATATCTCACACGATTCACACAAAGAAACCGATCTCTACCATGGGAAAAGCGAAGAACTCAGCTCAACAAGTCGAATCATCCAAGGTAGAGAAGCAAGCAAAGTCTGAAGGAAGTCGAAGGTCACTCTCTGAAGGCGAACCTGAGTCGCCTCCGCCGAGAAACGATCCGCCGGTGTCCAATGCTCTTCCTAAGGTTACCGAGGAGCTTGATTCCTTCAACACTGCGAATGAGAAAGCTCCCTCAGAGGAGATTGATGAAAGAACTCCGGGTCTTGGAGAAGAGCCATCTGCTAAAGTCCCTGAAGCAGATCCGCAACCGCAGAAGGAATCCTCCAGTGCTGTCGTTCCAGATGCTCCGGTCACTGATAAATCGCCGGAACAAAACGATGAGTCGGCTCCACCTCCGGTAGTCGATGACGTTGAGAAAGATCTGAGTGAAGCCGAGTCTGAATCAGCCAAGAAGAAGGATGAGGAACCCAAAGATGATGTTTTGACATTGGGATCTGATTCAGAGGAAGCTTCAAAGAAGGAAGGAAGAAAGAAACGGGTGCTGAAGCGGCTAGGGTTGTGTTCCTCGAAACATAGAAAGACAGGGGAATCTAGTACACCAACCCAGTCTCAATTCCTTACACCAGAAGATGCGGCCAAGTCTCCATATTTGGTTAAGGAAGTAGGAGCCTCAGCTCAGTTGAGATCGAAGAAGTCTGGTGACAAGAGCGCTGAAGCAATGCCTGGTCGTCTCAAGAAAAGGTATGATCAGTTCTTAAAGCGTAAGGTGCTTGCTGAGCGAACGGTAGATATGAAGGAAGCTGATCAGTGGGGATACTTAGCGGTTATTAAGAAGGGTTCAATGGAATCAACTGTCTCTGGTCTTGGTGTTTATGTTGAGCAAGTCATAGCTGAGTTCTATGCGGGTTTGCCTAGTACTAAGGCCGAAGCAGATGTTGAAGAGGTGGTTGTCTCAGTGAGAGGGCAAGCGTACAAGTTCTCACCTGTCCTCATCAACAGTGCCTTAGACTGGAAGCCACTCACTAAGGAGGAAGAGGAGGAAGAGGCAGCTATGGATGACGTCTCATTGACTGAATTGGCATCGTTCATTACCGGAGATACGAGGACAGAATGGGAAGGCCTTACTACAGCAGATCTTACTCTGTGCTATGGAGCCTTGATGATCATAGCTGCGTACAACTGGATCCCCTCTACTCACAAGACTTATGTCTCACTTGAGAGGGCAAGGCTAATCTACAAGATGGCCCATGGAGTTCGTGTTGATTTGGGCAAGATGACGTTCAAACAGATTCTTCATCTTGGAGTGACTCAGGTCAGTGATGCACGTTGGTTGATCTTCCCTCGCTTGTTCATGGGACTTCTTCAAGAGCAGCATGTGATTCCATCTTACCCCGGTGACAAGCTTGAACGTCCTGTTCAATACAAGAAGGATAAACGAGTGGGGGGGATCTGTGAGCAGAGACTAGCTAAAAGAAAGGCACCATCTAAAGCTGAACCAAAGAGAAACTCTGCTAGGACAACACGTCAGTCATCTCCTGCTCCGATTCCTGCTCCACGAACTGCTACACCAAGCTCCAGAACTGGACCACGACGACTATCTGTTTATGAGCTTGGATCAGTTGCCATCCCTCAGGGACCACTCAACCGGGTTGATCTGCAAGTGGCACTACAGGACATGACTAGAGCTCTTCAAGCGCTAGCTGAGATAGTTCAGATTCTTCAGAGCGCTGTAGCAGGTTAGTATCTCTCTTCTTATGAACAATTGCTTTATTTTTTTGGTGTTTTTAATCCGTGTGCTCACAAGCAGGGGGAGAAGAAGAAGACTGAGATGAAGAAGACCAAAATTGTGGGGGGAGTTGTGTGCTGTTTGCTTTGTTTTTATGTCTATGTTATTTCAATTGCACCACTTGTTGCAATTCTTTGTTATCCATGTTTTCAGACTGGCTAAGATTATGGGGGAGCATTTGCATATGCTATCTTTTGATAATATGTATTGAATTGCTTGAACCCGTTTCTAGGATAATATAAGTATGTTCTTAATTATCTTGATTTGATTGAAATAACTCTTGGGCATATATACTGGTGTTTTCTTGTGTGGTTTGCTATTGTCTTCTATCTCAGGTACTTGTGAGACGACGAATTAAAAAGGGGGAGATTGAAGGTGTATGTGAAGACGATGATGTAGCAGAGCTGAAGTTGTTCATGAAGTGCGACATGAACTACTACATCAGAGAGGCGGTTCGTGAGAAGCACGTATCAAGACTGATGCATTAAACGAAGATTTAATGAAGAGGGACAATAAAGGAAGACTTGAAGAAGAAGCAATCGATCTAAAGAGAAAAGGAAGATTGGCTTATTCGCTGAAGTAGAAGAAATGGAAAGTTTCCATTGAGTAGATAGATTAGATCTAGGGCTTCCCCCAAAGATATATAAAGGGAGTGGCGGCACTGTGTTGCCGGTTAACACACAGAGAGAGCTTTTAGCAACAGAGAGTTTTGTACGTTCGAAGAAGGAGAAGCAAAGCATCTAGGGGTTAAGGGCTTAGGTGGTTCAGAGTCTGTCTTAGATCTCTGAACGAGTGAGACTAGAAAACAAGTCGAGGTTTGTCTTGAGCTTGTTTAATTTATTGCTTTTAAGAAGAACGTGTATGAGCTTTTGAAAGAATAAATATAGTCGTATTTCTTGGATTAGAATAACCATGTACGACTGTGTGTTCTACATCGCATAGCTCGCTTATCTTACATTAACATAATTTTTCATGTACTAATGCGACCAGTCCGGACAATCCATGGTCCGTTGAGTTAAATCCTTCCATTCAGTACGGTTAAGGCTGATTATATCAACCTATCTGTACGTATGGGTTGATTTTTCATGGCCTGATGGACCAGTCTGGAAAGTCCTTGGTCCATCCAGGCAGTACGGATGGCTGATCGTATCAGCCTATCAATACGTACGGGTCATTTTTCATGTACTGATGGGACCAGTCAGGATAGTCCATGGTCCGCTGAGCTAAATCCTTCCATTCCCTATGGATAAGGCTGATCATATACTCCTATCAGTACGTGTGGGTCGATTTTTCATGGCCTGATGGACAAGTCTGGACAGTCCTTGGTCCTTCCAGGCAGTAAGGATGACTGAACGTATCAGTCTATCATTACGTATGGGTCATTTTTCATGTACTGATGGGACCAGTGTGGACAGTCCATGGTCCGTTGAGTGAAATCCTATCATTCAGTACGGTTAAAGCTGATAATATCAGCCTATCAGTACATATGGGTCAATTTTTCATGGCCTAATGGACCAGTCTGGACAGTCCTTGCTCCATCCAGGCAGTACGGATGGCTGATCTTATCAGCCTATCAGTACTTATGGGTCATTTTTCATGTACTGATGGGACCAGTCTGGACCGTCTGAACTGTCCATGGTCCATTGCGGTAATCCTTCCATTCAGTACGGATAAGGCTGATCATATCAGCCTCTTAGTCTGTGTTGGTCGATTTTTCATGGCCTGATGGACCAGTCTAGAAAGTCCTTGGTCCTCCCAGGCAGTATGGATGGCTAATCGTATCAGCCTATCTGTATGTATGGGTCATTTTTCATGTACTGAGGGGACCAGTCCGGACATTCCATGGTCGGTTGAGTTAAATCCTTCCATTCAGTACAGATAAGGCTGTTCATATCAGCCTATCAGTACGTATGGGTCAATTTTTCATGGTCTGATGGACCAGTCTGACAGTCCTTGGTCCTTTCAGGCAGTACGGATGGCTGATCGTATCATCCTATCAGTAGGTATGGGTCATTTTTCATGTACTGATGGGACCAGTCTGGACAGTCCATGGTCCATTGAGTTAAATCCTTCCATTCAGTACGGATAAGGCTTATCATATCAGCCTATGAGTACGTGTGGGTCAATTTTTCATGGCCTGATGGACTAGTCTGGACAGTTCTTTGTCCTTCCAGGCAGTACGGATGGCTGATCGTATCAGCCTATCAATACGTATGGGTCATTTTTCATGTACTGATGGGACCAGTCAGGATAGTCCATGGTCCGCTGAGCTAAATCCTTCCATTCAGTATGGATAAGGCTGATCATATACTCCTATCAGTACGTGTGGGTCGATTTTTCATCGCCTGATGGACAAGTCTGGACAGTCCTTGGTCCTTTCAGGTAGTAAGGATGGCTGAACGTATCAGCCTATCATTACGTATGGGTCATTTTTCATGTACTGATGGGACCAGTCTGGACAGTCCATTGTCTGTTGAGTGAAATCCTATAATTCAGTACGGTTAAAGCTGATCATATCAGCCTATCAGTACATATGGGTCGATTTTTCATGGCCTGATGGACCAGTCTGGACAGTCCTTGGTCCATCCAGGCAGTACGGATGGCTGATCGTATCAGCCTATCAGTACGTATGGGTCATTTTTCATGTACTGATGGGACCAGTCTGGACCGTCTGAACTGTCCATGGTCCATTTCGGTAAATCCTTCCATTCAGTACGGATAAGGCTGATCATATCAGCCTCTTAGTCTGTGTTGGTCGATTTTTCATGGCCTGATGGACCAGTCTAGAAAGTCCTTGGTCCTTCCAGGCAGTATGGATGGCTAATCGTATCAGCCTATCTGTATGTATGGGTCATTTTTCATGTACTGATGGGACCAGTCCGGACATTCCATGGTTGGTTGAGTTAAATCCTTCCATTCAATACGGTTAAGGCTGATCATATCAGCCTATAAGTACGTATTGGTCGATCTTTTATGGCCTAATGGACCAGTCTGGACAGTCCTTGGTCTATCCAGGCAGTACGGATTGCTGATCATATAAGCTTATCAGTACGTATGGGCCATTTTTCATGTACTGATGGGACCTGTCTGGTCAGTCCTTGCTCCGTTAAGTTAACTCCTTCCATATCAGCCTATCAGTACGTATGTGTCAATTTTTCATGGTCTGATGGACCAGTCTGGACAGTCCTTGGTCCTTTCAGGCAGTACGGATGGCTGATCATATCAGCCTATCAGTAGGTATGGGTCATTTTTCATGTACTGATGGGACCAGTCTTGACAGTCCTTGGTCCTTCCAGGCAGTATGGATGGCTGATCGTATTAGCCTATTACTACGTATGGGCCATTTTTCATGTACTGATGGGACCAGACAGGACAGTCTATGGTCCGTTGAGTTAAATCCTTCCATTCAGTACGGATAAGGCTTATCATATCAGCCTATCAGTACGTGAGGGTCAATTTTCATGGCCTGATGGACTAGTCTGGACAGTTCTTGGTCCTTCCAGGCAGTACAGATGGCTGATCGTATCAGCCTATCAGTATGTATGGGTCATTTTTCATGTACTGATGGGACCAGACCGGACAGTCCATGGCCCGTTGAGCTATATCCTTCCATTCAGTACAGATAAGGCTGTTCATATCAGCCTATCAGTACGTATGGGTCAATTTTTCATGGTCTGATGGACCAGTCTGGACAGTCCTTGGTCCTTTCAGGCAGTACGGATGGCTGATCGTATCATCCTATTAGTAGGTATGGGTTATTTTTCATGTACTGATGGGACCAGTCTGGATAGTCCATGGTCCGTTGAGTTAAATCCTTCCATTCAGTATGGATAAGGCTTATCATATCAGCCTATGAGTACGTGTGGGTCAATTTTTCATGGCCTGATGGACTAGTCTGGACAGTTCTTGGTCCTTCCAGGCAGTACGGATGGCTGATCGTATCAGCCTATCAATACGTATGGGTCATTTTTCATGTACTGATGGGACCAGTCAGGATAGTCCATGGTCCGCTGAGCTAAATCCTTCCATTCAGTATGGATAAGGCTGATCATATACTCCTATCAGTACGTGTGGGTCGATTTTTCATGGCCTGATGGACAAGTCTGGACAGTCCTTGGTCCTTCCAGGCAGTAAGGATGGCTGAACGTATCAGCCTATCATTAAGTATGGGTCATTTTTCATGTACTGATGGGACCAGTCTGGACAGTCCATGGTCTGTTGAGTGAAATCCTATAATTCAGTACGGTTAAAGATGATCATATCAGCCTATCAGTACATATGGGTCGATTTTTCATGGCCTGATGGACCAGTCTGGACAGTCCTTGGTCCATCCAGGCAGTACGGATGGCTGATCGTATCAGCCTATCAGTACGTATGGGTCATTTTTCATGTACTGATGGGACCAGTCTGTACCGTCTGAACTGTCCATGGTCCATTGCGGTAAATCCTTCCATTCAGTACGGATAGGGCTGATCATATCATCCTCTTAGTCTGTGTTGGTCGATTTTTCATGGCCTGATGGACCAGTCTAGAAAGTCCTTGGTCCTTCCAGGCAGTATGGATGGCTAATCCTATCAGCCTATTTGTATGTATGGGTCATTTTTCATGTACTGATGGGACCAGTCCGGACATTCCATGGTCGGTTGAGTTAAATCCTTCCATTCAATACGGTTAAGGCTGATCATATCAGCCTATAAGTACGTATTGGTCGATCTTTTATGGCCTCATGGACCAGTCTGGACAGTCCTTGGTCTATCCAGGCAGTACGGATTGCTGATCGTATAAGCTTATCAGTACGTATGGGCCATTTTTCATGTACTGATGGGACCTGTCTGGTCAGTCCTTGCTCCGTTAAGTTAACTCCTTCCATATCAGCTTATCAGTACGTATGTGTCGATTTTTCATGGTCTGATGGACCAGTCTGGACAGTCCTTGGTCCTTTCAGGCAGTACGGATGGCTGATCATATCAGCCTATCAGTAGGTATGGGTCATTTTTCATGTACTGATGGGACCAGTCTTGACAGTCCTTGGTCCTTCCAGGCAGTATGGATGGCTGATCGTATTAGCCTATTACTACGCATGGGCCATTTTTCATGTACTGATGGGACCAGACAGGACAGTCCATGGTCCGTTGAGTTAAATCCTTTCATTCAGTACGGATAAGGCTTATCATATCAGCCTATCAGTACGTGAGGGTCAATTTTTCATGGCCTGATTGACTAGTCTGGACAGTTCTTGGTCCTTCCAGGCAGTACAGATGGCTGATCGTATCAGCCTATCAGTATGTATGGGTCATTTTTCATGTACTGATGGGACCAGACCGGACAGTCCATGGCCCGTTGAGCTATATCCTTCCATTCAGTACAGATAAGGCTGTTCATATCAGCCTATCAGTACGTATGGGTCAATTTTACATGGTCTGATGGACCAGTCTGGACAGTCCTTGGTCCTTTAAGGCAGTACGGATGGCTGATCGTATCATCCTATCAGTAGGTATGGGTCATTTTTCATGTACTGATGGGACGAGTCTGGACATTCCATGGTCCGTTGAGTTAAATCCTTCCATTCAGTACGGATAAGGCTTATCATATCAGCCTATCAGTACATGTGGGTCAATTTTTCATGGCCTGATGGACTAGTCTGGACAAATCTTGGTCCTTCCAGGCAGTACGGATGGCTGATCGTATCAGCCTATCAATACGTATGGGTCATTTTTCTTGTACTGATGGGACCAGTCAGGATAGTCCATGGTCGGCTGAGCTAAATCCTTCCATTCAGTATGGATAAGGCTGATCATATACTCCTATCAGTATGTGTGGGTCGATTTTTCATGGCCTGATGGACAAGTTTGGACAGTCCTTGGTCCTTCCAGGCAGTAAGGATGGCTGAACGTATCAGCCTATCATTACGTATGGGTGATTTTTCATGTACTGATGGGACCAGTCTGGACAGTCCATGGTCCGTTGAGTGAAATCCTATAATTCAGTACGGTTAAAGCTGATCATATCAGCCTATCAGTACATATGGGTCTATTTTTCATGGCCTGATGGACCAGTCTGGACAGTCCTTGGTCCATCCAGGCAGTACGGATGGCTGATCGTATAAGCCTATCAGTACGTATGGGTCATTTTTCATGTACTATGGGACCAGTCCGGACATTCCATGGTCTGTTGAGTTAAATCCTTCCATTCAATATGGTTAAGGCTGATCATATGAGCCTATAAGTACGTATTGGTCGATCTTTTATTGTCTGATGGACCAGTCTGGACAGTCCTTGGTCTATCCAGGCAGTACGGATTGCTGATCGTATAAGCTTATCAGTACGTATGGGTCATTTTTCATGTACTGATGGGACGTGTCTGTTCAGTCCTTGCTCCGTTAAGTTAACTCCTTCCATATCAGCCTATCAATACGTATGTGCCGATTTTTCATGGTCTGATGGACCAGTCTGGACAGTTCTTGGTCCTTTCAGGCAGTACGGATGGCTGATTGTATCAGCCTATCAGTAGGTATGGGTCATTTTTCATGTACTGATGGGACCAGTCTGGACAGTCTTTGGTCTTTCCAGGCAGTATGGATGGCTGATCGTAATAGCCTATCAGTACGTATGGGTCATTTTTCATGTACTGATGGGACCAGACTGGACAGTCAATGGTCCGTTGAGTTAAATCCTTCCATTCAGTACGGATAAGGCTTATCATATCAGCCTATCAGTACGTGAGGGTCAATTTTTCATGGCCTAATGGACTAGTCTGGACAATTCTTGGTCCTTCCAGGCAGTACAGATGGCTGATCGTATCGCCCTATCAGTACGTATGGGTCATTTTTCATGTACTGATGGGACCAGACCAGACAGTCCATGGTCCGTTGAGCTATATCCTTCCATTCAGTACAGTTAAGGCTGTTCATATCAGCCTATCAGTACGTGTGGGTCAATTTTTCATGGGCTGATGGACTAGTCTGGACAGTTCCTGGTCCTTCCAGGCTGTACGGATGGCTGATCGTATCAGCCTATCAGTACGTATGGGTCATTCTTCATGTACTGATGGGACCAGACTGGACAGTCCATGGTCCGTTGAGCTATATCCTTTCATTCAGTACAGATAAGGCTGTTCATATCAGCCTATCAATACGTATGGGTCGATTTTTCATGGTCTGATGGACAAGTCTGGACAGTCCTTGGTCCTTTCAGGCAGTACGGATGGCTGATCGTATCAGCCTATCAGTAGGTATGGGTCATTTTTCATGTACTGATGGGACCAGTCCACAAAGTCCATGGTCCGTTGAGTTATAATTCCATTCAGTACGGTTAAGGCTGATCATGTCAGCTTTTAAGTACATATGGGTCATTTTTCATTTACTGATGGAATCAGTCCGGGCAATCCATGGTCTGTTATGGCAAATCCTTCCATTCAGTACGGTTGAGGCAGATCATATCAGCCTATCAGTACGTATGGGTTAATTTTTCATGGCATGATGGACCAGTCTGGACAGTCCTTGATCCTTCCAGGCAGTATGGATGGCTGATCGTATTAGCCTATCAGTACGTATGGGTCAGTTTTCATGTACTGATGGGACCAGTCTGAACAGTCCATGGTCCGTTAAGTTAAATCCTTCCATTCAGTACGGATAGGGCTTATCATATCAGCCTATCAGTACGTGTGGGTCAATTTTTCATGGCCTTATGCACTAGTCTAGAAAGGTCTTGGTCCTTCCAGGCAATACGGATTGGTAATCGTATCAGCCTATCAGTACGTATGGTTCATTTTTCATGTACTGATGGGACCAGACTGGACAGTCCATGGTCCGTTGAGCTATATCCTTCCATTCAGTACATTTAAGGTTGTTCATATCAGCCTATCAGTACGTATGGGTCGATTTTTCATGGTCTGATGGACCAGTCCTTGGTCCTTGGTCCTTCAGGGCAGTATGGATGGCTGATCGTATCAACCTATCAGTAGGTATGAGTCATTTTTCATGTACTGATGGGACCAGTCCAGAATGTCCATGGCCCGTTGAGTTAAATAATTCCATTCAGTACGGTTAAGGCTGATCATATCAGCTTTAAAGTACATATGGTTCGATTTTTCATAGCCTGATGGACGATTCTGGACAGTCCTTGGTCGATCCAGGCAGTACGGATGGCTGATCGTATAGTTAAATTCTTCATTTACTGATGGGACCAGTGTGGACAGTTCATGGTCCGTTAAGTTAAATTCTTCCATTCAGTAGAGATAAAGCTGATCATATCAGCCTATCAGTCTGTGTGGGTCAATTTTTCATGGTCTGATGGACCAGTATGGACAGTACTTGGTTCTTCCAGGCAATACAGATAGCTGATCGTATCAGCCTATATATACGTATGGGTCTATTTTTCATTTCCTTATGGACCAGTCTGGACAGTCTTTGGTCCTTCCAGGCAGTACGGATGGCTGATTGTATCAGCCGATCCGAACGTATGGGTCATATTTTTCATGTACTGATGGGAACATTCTGGACAGTCTGGACAGTCCACGGTCCGTTAAGTTAAATCCTTCCATTCAGTACAGTTAAGGCTGATCATATCAGCCTATCAGTACGTATGGGTCAATTTTTCAAGGCCTAATGGACCAGTCTGGACAGTCCTTTGTCCTTCCAGGAAGTACGGATGGCTGATCGGATTAGCCTATCAGTACGTATGGGTCATTATTCATGTACTGATGGGACCAGTCCGAACAGTCCATGGTACGTTGAGCTAAATCTTTCCATTCATAAGGCTGATCATATCAGCCTATCAGTACGTATGGGCCAATTTTTTTTTTCATGGCCTTATGGACCTGTCTGGACAGTCCTTGGTCCTTCCAGGCAGTACGGATGGCTGGTCGTATCAGCCTATCAGTAGGTATGGGTCATTTTTCATGTACAGATGGAACCAGTCCGGAAAGTCCATGGTCCGTTGAGTTAAATCCTTCCATTAAGTACGTTTTAGGCTGATCATATAAGCTTTTAAGTACATATGGGTCGATTTTTCATGGCCTGATGGACCAGTCTGGACAGTCCTTGGTCGATCCAGGCAGTACGGATGGCTGATCATATCAGCCTATCAGTTTGTATGGATCATTTTTCATGTACTGATGGGACCAATTTGGACAGCATGGACAGTTCATGGTCCCTTGAGTTAAATCCTTCCATTCAGTACGGATAAAGCTGATCATATCAGCCTATCAGTCTGTGTGGGTCAATTTTTCATGGTCCGATGGACCAGTCTGGACAGTCCTTGGTTCTTCCAGGCAGTACAGATGGCTGATCGTATCAGCCTATATGTACGTATGGGTCTATTTTTCATTTCCTGATGGACCAGTCTGGCGAGTCCTTGGTCCTTCCAGGCAGTACGGATGGCTGATCGTATCAGCGTATCAGAACGTATTGGTCATTTTTCATGTCATGATGGGACCAGACCGGACAGTCCATGGTCCGCTGAGCTATATCCTTCCATTCAGTACAGATAAGGCTGTTCATATCAGCCTATCAGTACATATGGGTTGATTTTTCATGGGCTGATGAACCAGTCTGAACAGTCCTTGGTCGATCAAGGCAGTACGGATGGCTGATCGTATCAGCCTATCAGTTTGTATGGGTCATTTTTCATGTACTGATGGGACCAGTTTGGACAGTCTGGACAGTTCATGGTCCGTTGAGTTAAATACTTCCATTCAATACAGTTCATGGTCGATCAAGGCAGTAAGGATGGCTGATCATATCAGCCTATCAGTCTGTGTGGGTCAATTTTTCATGTTTTGATGGACCAGTCTGGACAGTCCTTGGTTCTTCCAGGCAGTACAGATGGCTGATCGTATCAGCCTATATGTATGTATGGGTCTATTTTTCATTTCTTGATGGACCAGTCTGGACAGTCTTTGGTCCTTCTAGGCAGTACGGATGGCTGACATATCAGCCTATCAGAACGTATGGGTCATTTTTCATGTACTAATGGGAACATTCTGGACAGTCTTAACAGTCCATGGTCTGTTGAGTTAAATCCTTCCATTCAGTACAGTCTTTGGTCCTTCCAGGCAGTACGGATGGCTGATTGTATCAGCCGATCCGAACGTATGGGTCATTTTTCATGTACTGATGGGAACATTCTGGACAGTCTGGACAGTCCACGGTCCGTTAAGTTAAATCCTTCCATTCAGTACAGATAAGGCTGATCATATCAGCTTATCGGTACGTATGGGTCGATTTTTCAAGGCCTAATGGACCAGTCTGGACAGTCCTTGGTCCTTCCAAGCAGTACGGATGGCTGAGCGTATCAGCCTATCAGTACGTATGGGTTATTTTTCATGTACTGATGGGACCAGTCTGGACAGTCCATGGTCCGTTGAGTTAAGTCTTTCTATTCAGTACAGTTAAGGCTGATCATATCAGCCTATCAGTATGTATGGGTAGAATTTTCATGGACTGATGGACCAGTCTGGACAGTCCTTGGTCCATCTAGGCAGTACGGATGGCTGATCGTACCAGCCTATCAGTACGTATGGGTCATTGTTCATGTACTGATGGGACCAGTCCGGACAGTCCATGGTCCGTTGAGTTAAATCCTTCCTTTCAGTACTGTATAGGCTGATCATATCAGCCTAAAAGTACGTCGGTGTCGATTTTTAATGGCCTGATGGACCAGTCTGGACAGTCCTTGTACATCCAGATAGTACGGATGACTGATCGTATCAGCCTATCGGTACGTATGGGTAATTTTTTATGTATTGATGGGACCAGTCTGGACAGTCCATGATCCATTGAGTTAAATCCTTTCATTCAGTACGGATAAGGCTGATCATATCGCCTATCAGTACGTGTGGGTCAATTTTTCATGGCCTGATAGACCAGTCTGGACAGTCCTTTGTCCTTCCAGGAAGTACGGATGGCTGATCGGATTAGCCTATCAGTACGTATGGGTCATTATTCATGTACTGATGGGACCAGTCCGAACAGTCCATGGTACGTTGAGCTAAATCTTTCCATTCATAAGGCTGATCATATCAGCCTATCAGTACGTATGGGCCAATTTTTTTTTTTCATGGCCTTATGGACCTGTCTGGACAGTCCTTGGTCCTTCCAGGCAGTACGGATGGCTGGTCGTATCAGCCTATCAGTAGGTATGGGTCATTTTTCATGTACAAATGGAACCAGTCCGGAAAGTCCATGGTCTGTTGAGTTAAATCCTTCCATTAAGTACGGTTTAGGCTGATCATATAAGCTTTTAAGTACATATGGGTCGATTTTTCATGGCCTGATGGACCAGTCTGGACAGTCCTTGGTCGATCCAGGCAGTACGGATGGCTGATCATATCAGCCTATCAGTTTGTATGGATCATTTTTCATGTACTGATGGGACCAATTTGGACAGCATGGACAGTTCATGGTCCCTTGAGTTAAATCCTTCCATTCAGTACGGATAAAGCTGATCATATCAGCCTATCAGTCTGTGTGGGTCAATTTTTCATGGTCTGATGGACCAGTCTGGACAGTCCTTGGTTCTTCCAGGCAGTACAGATGGCTGATCGTATCAGCCTATATGTACGTATGGGTCTATTTTTCATTTCCTGATGGACCAGTCTGGCCAGTCCTTGGTCCTTCCAGGCAGTACGGATGGCTGATCGTATCAGCGTATCAGAACGTATTGGTCATTTTTATTGTCATGATGGGACCAGACCGGACAGTCCATGGTCTGTTGAGCTATATCCTTCCATTCAGTACAGATAAGGCTGTTCATATCAGCCTATCAGTACATATGGGTCGATTTTTCATGGGCTGATGAACCAGTCTGAACAGTCCTTTGTCGATCAAGGCAGTACGGATGGCTGATCGTATCAGCCTATCAGTTTGTATGGGTCATTTTTCATGTACTAATGGGACCAGTTTGGACAGTCTGGACAGTTCATGGTCCGTTGAGTTAAATACTTCCATTCAATACAGTTCATGGTCGATCAAGGCAGTACGGATGGCTGATCATATCAGCCTATCAGTCTGTGTGGGTCAATTTTTCATGTTCTGATGGACCAGTCTTGACAGTCCTTGGTTCTTCCAGGCAGTACAGATGGCTGATCGTATCAGCCTATATGTATGTATGGGTCTATTATTCATTTCTTGATGGACCAGTCTGGACAGTCTTTGGTCCTTCTAGGCAGTACGGATGGCTGACATATCAGCCTATCAGAACGTATGGGTCATTTTTCATGAACTGATGGGAACATTCTGGACAGTCTTAACAGTCCATGGTCTGTTGAGTTAAATCCTTCCATTCAGTACAGTCTTTGGTCCTTCCAGGCAGTACGGATGGCTGATTGTATCAGCCGATCCGAACGTATGGGTCATTTTTCATGTACTTATGGGAACATTCTGGACAGTCTGGACAGTCCACGGTCCGTTAAGTTAAATCCTTCCATTCAGTACAGTTAAGGCTGATCATATCAGCCTATCAGTACGTATGGGTCGATTTTTCAAGGCCTAATGGACCAGTCTGGACAGTCCTTGGTCCTTCCAAGCAGTAAGGATGGCTGAGCGTATCAGCCTATCAGTACGTATGGGTTATTTTTCATGTACTGATGGGACCAGTCTGGACAGTCCATGGTCCGTTGAGTTAAGTCCTTCTATTCAGTACAGTTAAGGCTGATCATATCAGCCTATCAGTATGTATGGGTAGAATTTTCATGGCCTGATGGACCAGTCTGGACAGTCCTTGGTCCATCTAGGCAGTACGGATGGCTGATCGTACCAGCCTATCAGTACGTATGGATTATTGTTCATGTACTGATGGGACCAGTCCGGACAGTCCATGGTCCGTTGAGTTAAATCCTTCCTTTCAGTACTGTATAGGCTGATCATATCAGCCTATAAGTACGTCGGTGTCGATTTTTTATGGCCTGATGGACCAGTCTGGACAGTCCTTGTACATCCAGGTAGTACAAATGACTGATCGTATCAGCCTATCGGTACGTATGGGTCATTTTTTATGTATTGATGGGACCAGTCTGGACAGTCCATGATCCATTGAGTCAAATCCTTTCATTCAGTACGGATAAGGCTGATCATCTCGCCTATCAGTACGTGTGGGTCAATTTTTCATGGCCTGATAGACCAGTCTGGACAGTCCTTTGTCCTCCCGGGAAGTACGGATGGCTGATCGGATTAGCCTATCAGTACGTATGGGTCATTATTCATGTACTGATGGGACCAGTCCAAACAGTCCATGGTACGTTGAGCTAAATCTTTCCATTCATAAGGCTGATCATATCAGCCTATCAGTACGTATGGGCCAATTTCTTTTTTTCATGGCCTTATGGACCTGTCAGGACAGTCCTTGGTCCTTCCAGGCAGTACGGATGGCTGGTCGTATCAGCCTATCAGTAGGTATGGGTCATTTTTCATGTACAGATGGAACCAGTCCGGAAAGTCCATGGTCCGTTGAGTTAAATCCTTCCTTTAAGTACGGTATAGGCTGATCATATAAGCTTTTAAGTACATATGGGTCGATTTTTCATGGCCTGATGGACCAGTCTGGACAGTCCTTGGTCGATCCAGGCAGTACAGATGGCTGATCATATCAGCCAATCAGTTTGTATGGATCATTTTTCATGTACTGATGGGACCAATTTTGACAGCATGGACAGCTCATGGTCCCTTGACTTAAATCCTTCCATTTAGTACGGATAAAGCTGATCATATCAGCCTATCAATCTGTGTGGGTCAATTTTTCATGGTCTGATGGACCAGTCTGGACAGTCCTTGGTTCTTCCAGGCAGTACAGATGGCTGATCGTATCAGCCTATATGTACGTATGGGTCTATTTTTCATTTCCTGATGGAGCAGTCTGGCCAGTCCTTGGTCCTTCCAGGCAGTACGGATGGCTGATCATATCAGCGTATCAGAACGTATTGGTCATTTTTCATGTCATGATGGGACCAGACCGGACAGTCCATGGTCCGCTGAGCTATATCCTTCCATTCAGTACAGATAAGGCTGTTCATATCAGCCTATCAGTACATATGGGTCGATTTTTCATGGGCTGATGAACCAGTCTGAACAGTCCTTGGTCGATCAAGGCAATACGGATGGCTGATCGTATCAGCCTATCAGTTTGTAGTGGTCATTTTTCATGTACTGATGGGACCAGTTTGGACAGTCTGGACAGTTCATGGTCCGTTGAGTTAAATACTTCCATTCAATACAGTTCATGGTCGATCAAGGCAGTACGGATGGCTGATCATATCAGCCTATCAGTCTGTTTGGGTCAATTTTTCATGTTCCGATGAACCAGTCTGGACAGTCCTTGGTTCTTCCAGGCAGTACAGATTGCTGATCGTATCAGCCTATATGTATGTATGGGTCTATTTTTCATTTCTTGATGGACCAGTCTGAACAGTCTTTGGTCCTTCTAGGCAGTATGGATGGCTGAAGTATCAGCCTATCAGAACGTATGGGTCATTTTTCATGTACTGATGGGAACATTCTGGACAGTCTTGACAGACCATGGTCTGTTGAGTTAAATCCTTCCATTCAGTACAGTTAAGGCTGATCATATCAGCCTATCAGTACGTATGGGTCGATTTTTCATGGCCTGATGGACCAGTCTGGACAGTCCTTGTTCCTTCCAAGCAGTACGGATGGCTGATCGTATCAGCCTAACAGTAGATATGGGTCATTTTTCATGTACTGATGGAACCAGTCTGGAGAGTCCATGGTCCGTTGAGTGAAATCCTTTCATTCAGTACGGTTAACGTTGATCATAACAGCTTTTTAAGTACATATGGGTCGATTTTTCGTGGCATGATGGACTAGTCTGGACAGTCCTTGGTCTTTCCAGGCAGTACGGATGGCTAATCGTATCAGCCTATTAGTATGTATGAGTCATTTTTCATGGCCTGATGGACCAGTCTGGACATTCCTTGTACATCCAAGTAGTACGGATGACTGATCGTATCAGCCTATCAGTACGTATGGGTCATTTTTTATGTATTGATGGGACCAGTCTGGACAGTCCATGATCCATTTAGTTAAATCCTTTCATTCAGTACGGATAAGGCTGATCATATCGCCTATCAGTACGTGTGGGTCAATTTTTCATGGCCTGATAGACCAGTCTGGACAGTCCTTGGTCCTTCCAGGTAGTACGGATGACTGATCGTATCAGCCAATCAGTACGTATGGGTCATTTTTCATGTACTGATGAGACCAGTCCGGGCAGTCCATGGTCCGTTGAGCTAAATCCTTCCATTCATAAGGCTGATCATATCAGCCTATCAGTACGTATGGGCCAATTTATCATGGCCTTATGGACCAGTCTGGACAGTCCTTGGTCCCTCCAAGATATACGAATGGCTGATCCTATCAGCCTATCAGTATGTATGGGTTATTTTTCATGTATTGATGGGACCAGTCTGGACAGTCAATGGTCAACAAGAGTTAAATCCTTCCTTTTAGTACGGATAAAGCTGATCATATCAGCCTATCAGTCTGTGTGGGTCAATTTTTCATGGTTTGATGGACCAGTTTGGACAGTCCTTGGTTCTTCCAGGCAGTACAGATGGCTGATCGTATCAGCCTATATGTACGTATGGGTCTATTTTCATTTCATGATGGACCAGTCTTGACAGTCCTTGGTCCTTCCAGGCAGTACGGATGGCTGATCGTATCAGCCTATCAAAACATATGGGTCACTTTTCATGTACTGATGGGAACATTTGGACATTCCATAGTCAGTTTAGCTAAATCCTTCCATTCAGCACAGATAAGGGTGATCATATCAGCCTATCAATACTTATGGGCAGATTTTTCATGGCCTTATGGACCAGTCTGGACAGTCATTTGTCCTTCCAAGCAGTACGGATGGCTGATCGTACCAGCCTATCAGTAGGTTGAGGTCATTTTTCATGTACTGATGGAACCAGTCTTGAAAGTCCATGGTCCGTTGAGTTAGATCCTTCCATTCAATATGGTTAATGCTGATCATATCAGCTTTTAAGTACATACGGGTCGATTTTTGATGGCCTGATGGACCAGTCTGGACAGTCCTTGGTCGATCCAGGCAGTACGGATGGCTGATTGTATCAGCCTATCAGTTTGTATAGGTCATTTTTCATGTACTAATGGGACCAGTTTGGACAGTTTGGACAGTTCATGGTCCGTTGAGTTAAATCCTTCCATTCAGTACGGATAAGGCTTATAATATAAGCCTATCAGTACTTATGGGCCCTTCCATTCGGTACGGTTAAGGCTGATCATATTAGCATATATCTATGTATGGGTGGATTTTTCATGGCCTGATGGACCAGTCTGGACAGTCCTTTGTCCAACCAGGAAGTACGGATTGCTGATCGTATCAGCCTAGCAGAAGGCATGGGTCCTTTTTTGCGAACTGATGGGACCATTCTGGACAGTCCATGGTCCGTTGACTTAAATCCTTCCATTAAGTACGGTTACGTCTGATCAAATCAGCCTATTAATACGTGTGGGTTGATTTTTCATCGCCTAATGGACCAGTCTGGACAGTCCTTGGTCCGACCATGCAGTACGGATGGCTGATCGTATCACCCTATCAGTACGTATGGGTCGTTTTTCATGTACTGATGGGACCAGTCCGGACAGTCCATGGTCCATTAAGTTAAACCCTTGCATTCAGTACGGATAAGGCTGATCATATCAGCCTATCAGTACATATGGGTTGATTTTTCATGGCCTTATGGACCAGTCTTGACAGTCCTTGGTCCTTCCAGGCAGTACGGATGGCTGATCGTATCAGCCTATCAGTATGTATGGGTTATTTTTCAGGTACCAGTGGGACCAGTTCAGACAGTCCATGGTCCATTGAGTAAAATCTTTCCATTAAGTACGGATAAGGCTGATCATATCAGCCTATTAGTACGTATGGGTCTATTTTTCATGGCTTGATGGACCAGTCTGGACAGTCCTTGATCCACCCAGGCAGTACGGATGGCTGATCTTATCAGTCTATCAGAACGTATGGGTCATTTCCATTTACTGATGGGACTAGTCCAGACAGTCCATGGTCTGCTGAGTTAAATCCTTCCATTCAGTACGGATAAGGCTGATCATATCAGCATATCAGTACGTAAGGGTTGATTTTTCATGGCCTGATGCACCAGTCTGCACAGTCCTCGGTCCTTTCGGGCATTATGAATGGCTGATCTTATCAGCCTATCAGTAGGTATGGGTCATTTTTCATCTTCTAATGCGACCAGTAGGGACAGTCCATGGTCCGTTGAGTTAAATCCTTCCATTCAGTACGGTGAAGGCTGATCATATCAGCATATCAGTATGTATGGGTTGTTTTTGTCGGCCTGATAGACCAGTCTGGACAGTCCTTAGTCCATCCAGGCAGTATGGATTGTTGACGTATCAGCCTATCAATATGTACTAATGGGACAATTCTGGACAGTCCATGTACCGTTGAGTTAAATCCTTCCATTCATTACGGATAAGGCTCATCATGTAAGCCTATCAGTACTTATGGGTCGATTTTTCATGGCCTGATGGACCAGTCTGGACAGTCCTTGGTACTTTCAGGCAGTATGGATGGCTGATCGTATCAGCCTATCAGTACGTTTGGGTCATTTTTCATGTACTGATGGGACCAGTCTGGACAGTCCATGGTCCCGTTGAGTAAAATCCTTCCATTCAGTTCGGATAAGGCTGATCATATCAGCCTATCAGTACGTATGGGTCAATTTTTCATGGCCTGATGGACCAGTTTGGACAGTCCTTGGTCCACCTAGGCAGTACGAATAGCTGATCTTATCAGTCTATCAGAACGTATGGGTCATTTACATTTACTTATGGGACTAGTCCGGACAGTCCATGGTCCGTTGAGTTAAATCTTTCCATTCAGTACGGATAAGGTGATCATATCAGAAAATCAGTACGTATGGGTTGATTTTTCATGGCCTGATGGACCAGTCTGGACAGTCCTTGGTCCTTTCAGGCAGTATGGATGGCTGATCGTATCAGCCTTTCAGTATGTATGGGTCATTTTTCATGTACTGATGGGACCAGTCTGGACAGTCCCTGGTCCGTTGAGTAAAATCCTTCCATTCAGTTCGGATAAGGCTGATCATATCAGCCTATCAGTACGTATGGGTCAATTTTTCATGGCCTGATGGACCAGTCTGGACAGTCCTTGGTCCATCCAGGCAGTACGAATAGCTGATCTTATCAGTCTATCAGAACGTATGGGTCATTTACATTTACTTATGGGACTAGTCCGGACAGTCCATGGTCCGTTGAGTTAAATCTTTCCATTCAGTACGGATAAGGTGATCATATCAGAAAATCAGTACGTATGGGTTGATTTTTTATGGCCTGATGCACCAGTCTCGTCAGTCCTTGGTCCTTTCAGGCAGTATGGATGGCTGATCGTATCAGCCTTTCAGTATGTATGGGTCATTTTTCATGTACTGATGGGACCAGTCTGGACAGTCCCTGGTCCGTTGAGTTAAATCCTTCCATTCAGTACGGTTAAGGCTGATCATATCAGCATATAAGTATCTATGGGTTGATTTTTCATGGCCTGATGGACCAGTCTGGACAGTCCTTGGTCCATCCAGGCAGTATGGATTGCTGATAGTATCAGCCTATCAGAACGTATGGGTCATTTTTTATGTACTGATGGGAAAATTCTGGACAGTCCATGGACCGTTGAGTTAAATCCTTCCATTCAATACGGTTAAGGCTGATCATATCAGCATATAAGTATCTATGGGTTGATTTTTCATGGCCTGATGGATCAGTCTGGACAGTCCTTGGTCCACCCAGGCAGTACGGATGGCTGATTGTATCAGCCGATCCGAACGTATGGGTCATTTTTCATGTACTGATGGGAACATTCTGGACAGTCCGGACAGTCCATGCTCCGTTGAGTAAAATCCTTCCATTCAATACGGATAAGGCTGATCATATCAGCCTATCAGTACGTATGCATCAATTTTTCATTGCCTGATGATCCAGTCTGGACTTTCCCTTGTCCTTCCATGAAGTACGGATGGCTGATCGTATCAGCCTATCAGTACGTATGGGTCATTTTCATGGCCTAATGGACCAGTCTGGACAGTACTTGGTCCTTGCAGGCATTACGGGTGGCTGATCGTATCAGCCTATCAGTACGTATGGGTCATTTTCATGTATTGATGCGACCAGTCTGGACAGTCCATGGTCCTGATGAGTTAAATCCTTCCATTCGGTACGGTTAAAGCTGATCATATCAGCATTTGTATGTATGGGTTTATTTTTCAAGCCATGATGGACCAGTCTGGATAGTCCTTTGTCCATCCAGGAAGTACGGATTTCTGATCGTATCAGCCTATCAGAACGCATGGGTCATTTTTCGTGAACTGATGGGACCATTCTGGACAGCCCATGGTCCGTTGACTTTAATCCTTCCATTCAGTACGGTTAAGGCTGATCATATCAGCCTATTAGTATGTATGGGTCGTTTTTCATGGTATGATGGACCAATCTGGAGAATCCTTGGTACGACCAGGCAGTACGGATGGCTGATCGTATTGGCCTATCATACCGTATGGGTCATTTGTCATGTACTGATAGGACCAGTCTGGACTGTCCATGGTCCGTTGAGTTAAATCCTTCCATTCAGTACGGATAAAGCTGATCATATCAGCCTATCAGTACGTGTGGGTCGATTTTTCATCGCCTGATGGACCAGTCTGGACAGTCCTTCGTCCTTCCAGGCAGTACGGATGGCTGATCGTATTAGCCTATCTGTACGTATGGGTCATTTTTCATGTATTGATGGGACCAGTCCGGACAGTCCATGGTCCGTTCAGTTATATCCTTCCATTCAGTATGTATAAGGCTGATCATATCAGGCTATCAGTTCATATGGTTCGATTCCTCATGGCCAGTCTGGACAGTCCTTGGTCCTTCCAGGCAGTACGGACGGCTGATCTTATCAGTCTATCAGAAGGTATGGGTCATTTTACATTTACTGATGGGACTAGTCTGGACAGTCCATGGTCCGTTGAGTTAAATCCTTCCATTCAGTACGGATAAGGCTGATCATATCAGCATATCAGTACGTATGGGTTGTTTTTTCATGGCCTGATGCACCAGTCTGGACAGTCTTTGGTACTTTCAGGCAGTATGGATGGCTGATCGTATCAGCCTATCAGTACGTTTGGGTCATTTTTCATGTACTAATGCGACCAGTCCGGACAGTCCATGGTCCCGTTGAGTTAAATCCTTCCATTCGGTACGGTTAAGGCTTATAATATCAGCATATCACTATGTATGGGTTGATTTTTCATGGCCTGATGGACCAGTCTGGACAGTCCTTTGTCCATCCAGGAAGTACGGATTGCTGATCGTATCAGCCTATCAGAACGCATGGGTAATTTTTCGTGAACTGATGGGACCAGTCTGGACAGTCCCTAATCCGTTGAGTTAAATTCTTCCATTCAGTGCGGATATGGCTGATCATATCAGCCGATCAGTACGTGTGGGTTGATTTGTCATTGCCTGATGGACCAGTCTGGACAGTCCTTGGTCCTTCCAGGCAGTACGGATCGCTGATCGTATTGGCCTATCAGTACGTATGTGTCATTTTTCATGTACTGATGGGACCAGTCTGGACAGTCCCTGTTCCGTTGAGTTAAATCCTTCCATTCAGTACGGATAAGGCTGATCATGTAATCCTATCAGTACTTATGGGTCGATTTTTCATGGCCTGATGGACCAGTCTGGACAGTCCTTGGTCCTTCCAGGCAGTACAGATGGCTGATCGTATCAGCCTATCAATATGTATGGTCATTTTTCATGTATTGATGGGACCAGTCTGGACAGTCCATGGTCCATTGAGTGAAATCCTTCCATTCAGTACGGATAAGGCTGCTCATATCAGCATATCAATACTTATGGGTCGATTTTTCATGGCCTGATGGACCAGTCTGGACAGTCCTTGGTCCTTCCAGGCAGTACAAATGGCTGATCATATCAGCCTATCAATACGTATGGTCATTTTTCATGTACTGATGGGACCAGTCTGGACAGTCCATGGTGCGTTGAGTTAAATCTTTCCATTCAGTACGGATAAGGCTGATCATATCAGCCTATTAGTACATATGGGTTGATTTTTTAGAGCCTTACGGACCAGTCTGGACAGTCCTTGGTTCTTCCAGGCAGTACGGATGGCTGATCGTATCAGTCTATCAGTACGTATGGGTTATTTTTCATGTACCAACGGGACCAGTTCAGACAGTCCATGGTCCGTTGAGTAAAATCGTTCCATTAAGTACGGATAAGGCTGATCATATAAGCCTATCAGTACGTATGGGTCGATTTTTCATGGCCTGATGGACCAGTCTGGACAGTCCTTGGTCCACCCAGGCAGTACGGATGGCTGATCTTATCAGTCTATCAGAACGTTTGGGTCATTTTACATTTAGTGATGGGACTAGTCCGGACAGTCCATGGTTCGTTGAGTTAAATCCTTCCATTCAGTACCGATAAGGCGATCATATTAGCATATCAGTACGTAAGGGTTGATTTTTCATGGCCTGATGCACCAGTCTGCACAGTCCTCGGTCCTTTCAGGCAGTATGAATGGCTGATTGTATCAGCCTATCAGTACGTATGGGTCATTTTTCATATACTAATGCGACCAGTACGAATAGTCCATGGTCCGTTGGGTTAAATCCTTCCATTCAGTACGGTTAAGGCTGATCATATCAGCATATAAGTATCTATGGGTTGATTTTACATGGCCTGATGGACCAGTCTGGACAGTCCTTGGTCCACCCAGGCAGTATGGATTGCTGATAGTATCAGCCTATCAGAACGTATGGGTCATTTTTTATGTACTGATGGGAAAATACTGGACAGTCCATGGACCGTTGAGTTAAATCCTTCCATTCAGTACGGATAAGGCTGATCATGTAAGCCTATCAATACTTATGGGTCGATTTTTCATGGCATTATGAACCAGTCTGGACAGTCTTTGGTCCTTCCAGGCAGTACAAATGGCTGATCGTATCAGCCTATCAATATGTATGGTCATTTTTCATATACTGATGGGACCAGTCTAGACAGTCCATGGTCCGTTGAGTTAAATTCTTCCATTTAGTACGGATAAGGCTGATCATATCAGCATATCAGTACATATGGGTTGATTTTTCATAGCCTGATGCACCAGTCTGGACAGTCCTTGGTCCTTCCAGACGGTACAGATAGCTGATCGTATCCGCCTATCAGAATGTATGGGTCATTTTTCATGTACTGATGGGACCATTCTGGATAGTCCATGGTCCGTTGAGTTAAATCCTTCCATTCAGTCTGGATAAGGCTGATCATATCAGCCTATCAGTACGTGTGGGTCGATTTTTCATTGCCTTATGGACCAGTATGGACAGTCCTTGGTTCTTTCAGGCAGTACGGATGTCTGATAGTATCAGCCTATCAGTATGTTTGGGTCATTTTTCATGTACCGATGGGACCAGTTCAGACAGTCCATGGTCCGTTGAGTAAAATCCTTCCATTCAGTACGTATAAGGCTGATCATATCAGCCTATCAGTACGTATGGGTCGATTTTTGATGGCATGATGGATCAGTCTGGACAGTCCTTGGTCCACCTAGGCAGTACGAATGTCTGATCTTATCAGTCTATCAGAACGTATTGGTCATTTTACATTTACTTATGGGACTAGTCCGGACAGTCCATGGTCCGTTGAGTTAAATCTTTCCATTCAGTACGGATAAGGTGATCATATAAGCATATCAGTACGTATGGGTTGATTTTTCATGGCCTGATGCACCAGTCTCGTCAGTCCTTGGTCCTTTCAGGCAGTATGGATGGCTGATCGTATCGGCCTTTCAGTATGTATGGGTCATTTTTCATGTACTGATGGGACCAGTCTGGACAGTCCCTGGTCCGTTGAGTTCAATCCTTCCATTCAGTACGGATAAGGCTGACCGTATAAGCCTATCAGTACTTATGGGTCGATTTTTCATGGCCTGATGGACCAGTCTGGACAGTCCTTGGTCCTTCCAGGCAGTACAAATGGCTGATCGTATCAGCCTATCAATATGTATGGTCATTTTTCATGTACTGATGGGACCAGTCTGGACAGTCCATGGTCTGTTGAGTTAAATCCTTCCATTCAGTACGGATAAGGCTGATCATATCAGCATATCAGTACGTATGGGATGATTTTTCATGGCCTGATGCACTAGTCTGGACAGTCCTTGGTCCATCCAGGCAGTAAAGATGGCTGATTGTATCAGCCTATCAGAACGTATGGGTCATTTTTCATGTACAGATGGGACCATTCCGGAAAGTCCATGGTCTGTTGAGTTAAATCCTTCCATTTAGTATGGTTAAGGCTGATCATATCAACCTATTAGTATGTATGGGTCAATTTTTCATGGTATGATGGACTAATATGGACAGTCCTTGGTCCGACCAGGCAATACAGATGGCTGATCATATCGGATAAGGCAGTACAGATGGCTGATCATTTTTCATATCAGCCTATCAGTACGTATGGGTCGATTTTTCATGGCCTGATGGACCAGTCTGGACAGTACTTGGTCCACCCAGGCAGTACGGATGGCTGATCTTATCAGTCTATCAAAATGTATGGGTCATTTTACATTTACTGATGGGACTAGTCCGGACAGTCCATGGTCCGTTGAGTTAAATCCTTCCATTCAGTACGGATAAGGTTGATCATATCAGCATATCAGTACGTAAGGGATGATTTTTCATGGCCTGAGGCACCAGTCTGGACAGTCCTTGGTCCTTTCAGGCAGTATGGATGGCTGATCGTATCAGCCTTTCAGTATGTATGGGTCGTTTTTCATGTACTGATGGGACCAGTCTGGACAGTCCCTAGTCCGGTGAGTTAAATCCTTCCATTCAGTACGGATAACGGTGATCATATAAGCCTATCAGTTCTTATGGGTCGATTTTTCATGGCCTGATGGACCAGTCTGGACAGTCCTTGGTCCTTCTAGGCAGTACGGATGGCTGATCGTATCAGCCTATCAGTACGTATGGGTTATTTTACATGTAATGATGGGACCAGTTTGGACAGTCCTTGGTCCGTTGAGTTAAATCCTTCCATTCAATATGGATAAGGCTGATCGTATAAGCCTATCAGTCTGTATGGGTTGATTTTTCATGGCCTGATGAACCAGTCTGGACTGTCCTTGGTCCATCCAGGCAGTACGGATGGATGATCCTATCAACCTGTCAGTACGTATGGGTCATTTTTCATGTACTGATTGGACCTGTTTGGACAGTCCATGGTCTGTTGAGTTAAATCCTTCCATTCAGTTTCGATAAGGCTGATCATATCAGCCTATTAGTATGTACGGGTCAATTTTTTATGTCAAGATGGACCAGTGTGGACAGTCCTTGGTCCTTCCAGGCAGTACGGATGGCTGATCGTATCAGCTTATCAGTACGTATGGGTCATTTTTCATGTAATGATTGGACCAGTCTGGACAATCCATGGTCCGTTGAGTTAAATCATTCCATTCAGTACGGATAAGGCTGATCATATCAGCTTATCAGTATGTGTGGGTCGATTTTTCATAGCCAAATGGACTAGTCTAGACAGTCCTTGGTCCTTCCAGGCAGTACGGATGGCTGATTGTATCAGCCTATCAGTACGTATGGGTCAGTTTTTCATGTACTGATGGGACCAGTCTGGATAGTCCATGGTATGTTGAGTTAAATCCTTCCATTCAGTACTGTTAATGCTGTTCATATCAGCATATCAGTACGCATGGGTCGATTTTGTATGGCCTGATGGACCAGTCTGAACAGTCCTTGGTCCTTCCAGGCAATACGGATGGCTGATTGTATCAGCCTATCAGTACGGATGGCTGATCGTGTCAGCCTATCAGTACGTATGGGTCATTTTTCATGTACTGATCGGACCAGTCTGGACAGTCCATGGTCCGTTGAGTTAAATCCTTCCATTCAGCCTATCCTTTCATGGGTAAGGCTGATCATATCAGCGTATCAGTACGTGTGGTTCGATTTTTCATGGCCTGAAGGACCAGTCAGGACAGTCCTTGGTCCATCCAGGCAGTACGGATGGCTGATTGTATCAGCCTATCAGTACGTATGGGTCATTTTTTCATATACTAATGGGACCAGTCTGGACAGTCCATGGTATGTTGAGTTAAATCCTTCCATTCAGTACGGTAAATGATGTTCATATCAGCCTATCAATACGCATGGGTCAATTTTTCATGGCCTGATGGACCAGTCTGGACAGTGCTTGGTCCTTCCAGGCAGTACGGATGGCTGATCGTATCAGCCTATCAAACGAATGGTTCATTTTTCAAGTACTGATCGGACCAGTCTGGACAGTCCATGGTCCGTTGAGTTAAATCCTTCCATTCAGCCTATCCTTTCATTGGTAAGGCTTATCATATCAACCTATCAATACGTGTGGGTTGATTTTTCATGGCCTGAAAAACCAGTCAGGATAGTCCTTGGTCCATCCAGGCAGTACGGATGGCTGATTGTATCAGCCTATCAGTACGTATGGGTAATTTTTTCATGTACTAATGGGACAAGTCTTGACAGTCCATGGTCCGTTGAGTAAAATTCTTGCATTCAGTATGGATAAGGCTGATATATCAGCCTATCAGTACGTGTGGATCAATTTTTCATAGCCTGAATCACTTGTCTGGACTGTCCATGGTCATTTTTTATGTACTGATAGATGATCCTGTCAGCCTATCAGTATGTATGGGTCATTTTTATGTACTGATGGGACCAGTCTAGACAGTCCATGGTCTGTTGAGTTAAATCCTTCCATTCAGTACGGATAAGGCTGATCATATCAGCCTATCAGTACGTGTGGGTCAATTTTTCATGGCGTGATGGACCTGTCTAGACAGTCCTTGGTCCATCCAGGCAGTACGGATGGCTGATCGTATATGCCTATCAGTACGTATGGTTCAATTTTCATGTACTGATGGGACCAGTCTGGACAGTCCATGGTCCGTTGAGTTAACTCCTTCCATTCAGTTTGGATAAGGCTGATCATATCAGCCTATCAGTATGTGTGGGTCGATTTTTCATGGCAAGACTGACCAGTGTGGACAGTCCTTGGTCCTTCCAGGCAGTACGGATGGCTGATCGTATCAGCTTATCTGTACGTATGGGTCATTTTTCATGTAATGATGGGACCAGTCTGGACAATCCATAGTCCATTGAGTTAAATCCTTCCATTCAGTACGGATAAGGCTGATCATATCAGCCTATCAGTACGTGTGGGTCAATTTTTCATGGCCAAATGGACTAGTCTAGACAGTCCTTGGTCCTTCCAAGTAGTACGGATGGCTGATTGTATCAGCCTATCAGTACGTATGGGTCAGTTTTTCATGTACTGATGGGACCAGTCTGGACAGTCCATGGTATGTTGAGTTAAATCCTTCCATTCAGTACGGTTAATGCTGTTCATATCAGCCTATCAGTACGCATGGGTTGATTTTTCATGGCCTGTTGGACCAGTCTGGGCAGTCCTTGGTCCTTCCAGGCAGTACGGATGGCTGATCATATCAGCCTATCAGTACGTATGGGTCTTTTTCCATGTACTGATGGGACAAGTCTCTGTCGCTTGCCCCATAATACTTGAACTTGAGAAATCTCTCGGTTCTTCAATTTCTAGATATGACGCTCGCCTATCCGCAAAGAACCTTCAGGATAGGTGAGATTAGGTTGCAAGTTTTCTGGTTGCTTCGGCTCGACCATATTCGGATCTGGTATATGCTTACGCAACATTGATACATGAAATACCGGATGCATAAGCATATCTGCTGGAAGTTCTAGTCTATAGGCTACTTCTCCAGCTTTAGCAGTAATTCGATATGGACCAATGTAACGGGTTGCTAACTTTCCAATTTTTCCAAATCGATCCTTTCCTTTCTGTGCAGCCACCTTCAAGAAGACTAAATCATTTACTGCAAAAATGACTTCTCTTCTACCGCGGTATGCATACTTCTTTTGTCGGTCTTGAGCCTACTTCATATTTTCTTTAATTATCTTTACTTTCTCAGCAGCCTCGTCTACTATTTCTAGACCAAGTATTCTTCTCTCACCCACTTCTGTCCAACACACTGGTGTTTTGCATCCTTCAGCCGATCAGCCATCCGTACTGCCAGGAAGGAACAAGGACTGTCCAGACTGGTCGTTCAGGCGATGAAAAATTGACCCTCACATACTGATAGGCTGATATGATCAGCCTTATCCGCACTGAATGAAAGGATTTAACTCCTTGGACAATGGACTGTCCAGACTGGTCCCATCAGTACATAAAAATCAACCCATGCGTACTGATAGGCTGATACGATCAGCCATCCGTACTGCCTGGATCGACCAAGGATTGTCCAGACTGGTCCATCAGGCAATGAAAAATCGACCCATACGTACTGATAAGCTGATTTGATCAGCCTTAACTGTACTGAATGAAAGGATTTAACTCAACGGACCATGGACTTTCCGGACTGGTCCCATAAGTACAAGAAAAATGACCCATACGTACTGATAGGCTGATACGATCAGCCATCCGTACTGCCTGGAAGGACCATGGCATGTCTAGACTGGTCCATAAGGCCATGAAAAATCGACCCATACATACTGATAGGCTGATATGATCAGCCTTTTCTGTACTGAATGGAATGATTTAGCTCAACGGACCATGGACTGTCCGGACTGGTCCGATCAGTACATGAAAAATGACCCATACGTACTGATAGGCTGATACGATCAGCCATCCGTACTGCCTGGAAGGACCAAGGACTGTCCAAACTGGTCCATCAGACCATGAATAAACGACCAATACGTACTGATAGGCTGATCTGAACAGCTTCATCCGTACTGAGTGGAAGGAAATAGCTCAACGGACCATGGACTGTCAGGACTGGTCCTATCAGTACATGAAAAATGACCTACATGTACTGATAGGCTGATACGATCAGCCATCCGTACTGCCTGGAAGGACCAAGGACTGTCCAGACTGGTCCATCAAGCCATGAAAAATCGACCCACACGTACTGATAGGCTGATATAACCAGCTTTATCCATACTGAATGGAAGGATTTAACTCAACGGACCATGGACGGTCTAGACTGGTCCCGTCAGTACATTAAAAATGACCCATACGTACGTACTGATCAGCTGATACAATCAACCATCCGTACTGCCTGGAAGAACCAAGAACTGTCCAGACTGGTCCAACAGGCCATGAAAAATCGACCCATACGTATTTATAGGCTGATATGATCAGCCCTAACTATACTGAATGGACGGATTTAACTTAACAGACCATGGACTGTTCAGACTGGTCCCATCAATACATGAAAAATGACCCATACATACTGATAGGCTGATACGATCAGCCATCTGTATGGCCTGGATGGATCAAGAACTGTCAAGACCTGTCCATCAGGCCATGAAAAATCGACCCATACATACCGATAGGCTGATATGATAAGCCATAACCGTACTTAATGGAATAATTTAACTCAACGGACCATGGACTATCCGGACTGGTCCCATCAGTACATGAAAAATAAACCATATGTACTGACAGGCTGATACAATTAGCCATCCGTACTGCCTGGATGGACCAAGGACTCTCCAGACATAAAAAATCGACCAATACATACTGTTAGGATGATATGATCCACCTTATCCGTACTTAATGGAAGGATATAGCTCAACGGACCATGGACTGTTCGGACTGGTCCCATTAGTACATGAAAAATGACCCATACTTACTGATAGGATGATACGATCAGCCATCCGTACTGCCTGGAAGGACCAAGGACTGTCAAGACTGGTCCATAAGGCCATGAAAAATCGTCCCACACGAACTGATAGGCTGAAATGATCAGCCTTATCCGCACTTAATGGAATGATTTAACTTAACAGACCATGGACTGTCCAGACTGGTCCCATCAATACATGAAAAATGACCCATATGTACTGATAGGCTGATACAGTCAGCCATTCGTACTGCCTGGATGGACCAAGGACTGTCCAAACCTGTCCATCAGGCCATGAAAAATCGACCTATACATACTGATAGGCTGATATGATCAGCCCTAACCGTACTGAATGGAAGGATTTAGCTCAACGGACCATGGACTATCTGGACTGGTCCCATGAGTACATGAAAATCGACCCATGCGTACTGATAGGCTTTACGATGAGCCTTAACCGTCCAGGCTGGTCCATAAGGACTGTCCAGACTGGCAAGACCAAGGACTGTCTAGACTGGCAAGACCAAGGACTGTCCAGACTGGCAGGACCAAGGACTGTCCAGACTGGCAGGACCAAGGACTGTCAAGACTGGCAGGACCAAGGACTGTCCAGACTGTCCATAAGGCCATAAACAATCGACCAATACGTGCTGATATGCTGATATGATAAGCCTTATCCGATTACTGAATGGAAGGATATAGCTCAACGAACTATGGACTGTTCGGACTGGTCCCATCAGTACATGAAAAATGCCCATACTTTCTGATAGGCTGATACGATCAGCCATCCGTACTGCCTGGAAGGACCAAGAACTATCCAGACTGGTTCATAAGGCCATGAAAAATCGACCCATACGTACTGATTTAACTCAACAGATTTAACTCAACAGACCATGGACTGTCTGGACTGGTCCCATCCGTACATGAAAAATAACCCATACGTATTGATAGTTTGATACAATTAGCCATTTGTACTGCCTGAATGGACCAAGGACTCTCCAGACTGGTTCATCAGGCCATAAACAATTGACCAGTACGTACTGATAGGCTGATATGATCAGCCTTATCTGTAAAGAATGGAAGGATATAGCTCAACGGACCATGGACTGTTCGGACTGGCCCATCAATACATGAAAAATGACCCATACTTACTGATAGGCTGATACGATAAGCCATCCGTACTGCCTGGATGGACCAAGAACTGTCCAGACTGGTCCATCAGTACATGAAAAATGACCCATAAGTTTTGATAGGCTGGTACGATCAGCCATCCGTACTGCCAGGAAGGAACAAGGACTGTCCAGACTGGTCCTTCAGGCGATGAAAAATCGACCCATACGTACTGATAGGCTGATATGATCAGCCTTAACCGTACTGAATGGAAGGATTTAACTCAACGGACCATGGACTTTCTGGACTGGTCCAATCAGTACATGAAAAATAACCCATACGTATTGATAGTTTGATACAATTAGCCATCCGTACTGCCTGAATGGACCAAGGACTCTCCAGACTGGTTCATCAGGCCATAAACAATTGACCAGTACGTACTGATAGGCTGATATGATCAGCCTTATCTGTAAAGAATGGAAGGATATAGCTCAACGGACCATGGACTGTTCGGACTGGCCCATCAATACATGAAAAATGACCCATACTTACTGATAGGCTGATACGATCAGCCATCCGTACTGCCTGGATGGACCAAGAACTGTCCAGACTGGTCCATCAGGCCATGAAAAATCGACCCATAGGTATTGATAGGCTGATATGATCAG